>WNYA01001333.1:0-22772 GCA_019512145.1 Engystomops pustulosus | reverse complement strand
TATTTTTATTTTTACTATTTTTCAGACTCCCTAGGGTACTTTAACTCGTGAGCCCTCTCCATGCAGTGCGACCCGACCGCCGCCGTGAATACACGGCGGGCGGTCGCGAACCGGTTAAAACAGAACCCACTGATGTCATATTTTTGAAAAGGTAATGGGAAACATTTACTAAGGGCTGTGAGCCAGTTTTCTATCGGACTTTGCATGTCCTTTCTAGTGCAAACGGCTTGCAAAGGTATTTAAGAAGTGTCTGCACCACAATTGTGTCTCAAGCAACCATTAGCTGCACTAGGCATTATGCAACACAAATTACGGGGCGTTCCGGTTCTCAGTTGAAAGATGCGCCAGATTTATCATGCAAAGTCTGACATGTTAAGGGTGGACCCAAAAATAGTGGTACAGTCTGTCGGGGCAGTGCAGGGGGTACCAGGTTCATGAAAAACATGCACCAGAAACCATGAATCTGGTGCCACCTGCACCTTACACGGGCAAACTGCAATTGGTGCCGTTTGCACTTCTCTTAGTAAATGTGCCCCAGTGTTTGCTCTAGTTTTTGGTGCCAAAATATGAAACTAAGAGAATCAAACCAGTGTGAATATTCTCCTCTTCTATTTCACAGAAGAAGTATAAAGTTACATAATACAAGAGTATACACAGATATCATATTGCATCATGGGAAAACTACGTGTGGGCCTACGTTTTGATAATGAAAATATCATAACAAGTTTAAGCTTCTGAATAACTTTACAATATCAGTGGCATCTAGATATTTTGCACTAGTTGATGTAAATTTTGGGGAGAAAATGAGAAGTGCTTTATATGCACTATTTGGATGTTTATCGACATTCCATAAGGTAAAAAAAATTCTGTGTATATTTTTTTAATTCAATTTTAACTATAAGGGCTACAAGGTAACAATAAGAAAGGATTGTCTGACGATACAATAATCATGAAGTGGAGTACCACATGCAAAGTTATCATTGATATTGAAACAGTTTTAATTTTTTTTAGCTGCACTAACAGAAGGTTGGGATTTGTTTTTTGCAAGACACTGTGATGTATCCAGATGACTTTATAAAAGGAAACATATGGATAGAGATATTGCTGTGGAAGAACCACAATCTCTATGCTACTGTAATGCAATGGGGGAATGTAACTTTATAGTTGCTCCTGCTTTCAGTTCTTTTCATGTTGCTAAATTGTTGCATTTGCCAACTTTATATCATTGTCACTTTTGAATTCTCCTACCATGTGTCTTATATAACCACCAATAATCTAGATGTTTAAAGGAAATTCATGCATGATAAACCCGGGACAGTATAGGAACCATGACTGTGGTAATCTTCTTATATTTGTAGCCCTGGCCTCCTTCCTACCCTAAAGACCTTTTTTGGCATAGGAAATTCTTAGGAATCAGTGGCACAAAATTTGCAACTTTTTAGCAACTTTTTTGTCAGACCTGAACACTACATGAACAAGATTTAACTGCTCATATATTTCAATGTCTTCCTTCTTTATTTGGGAGCCAAAACTAGGAATGATGGAAAACATCATGTAACCCAATTTTTCCATTATATCTTATCTGTGTAATGTCTCCACTAACATGTTAATCCCTTAATAGTTAATGAAAAAAAAAAAAATGATCAGAAACGGTATTGTGAACTGACCCTTATAGGGGGGCTTTGTTTGTTTTTTAGCTGAGGCCTCTTTGTACATTTTCAGAGTAAACAGTTTTCAGATTTTTGATGCCAAGGACAGAAAGCAATAATCCGTATGGTCTAAATTATCCTCAGTATAATTATGCATGATGCTTTGGAGCTACAAGTGATTGTTCATGCCAGATATTATATAGAGATATCATCGTGTTCTAGCGTCAACTACTAAACAATGGTACATTTTTGAATATTGGATAAAATTATATAAAAATTTAATAAAAAATATATAAAATAAAAATTTTATATAGTTACAAAATGTCTATGCCAAAGTGCAAGTGTATTCTACAGTGAGCATAAACTATTAACAGTTAATAAATTCCTTCTCCCGATCTAACTGTCAATGTGAGAAAAAAAAATTCCCTATCTAGAAATTGTTTCCTTTGCTAACTAACTAGGGTTATATATTATAGTGAGATAAAAGTAAGATAAAGGAAATAAAAGAAAAATAATAATAATATTTTAACACAATTATTTACACCATTTACACAAGTTTATACCTTAGAATTTCACATTACAAAGGATAAAAGCCCTTAACAAAAGCCTAGAACGGTATCAAAAACATATTGGGGCACATTTACTAAGGGTCCGCGAATCGCATTTCCGTTGGGTTTCCCGACTATTTCCGATTTCTGGTCGCATTTAACAGGGGTTTTTGGTGCATGCGATCGGATTTTGCCGCAATCACGCTGACTTTCATGCGACACAAATCGGGGGTCGTGGCCATCGGACAACCTGACTGATTCGGACTAAGCGCAGGATTTAAAATTCAAATTGTGTCGCAAGCCATGCACTCACATACACCGGGAAGAAGATAATGAACTGCGGTGGACCTCATCGGGGAAGCAACACATGCAGGATATTGGGCGCACGATCTTAGTGAATTGTGCCGGACTTCATCCTCGTCGGACAGTCCGGATCGTGAATCGCGACAGGACCGGGTAAGTAAATGTGTCCCATTCAGTTTTATTTTATGAATGCGTTTTAAAGATTCTTTAAAGGGAACCTGTAATCAGAAATTGGCCTAATAAACCACTTCCAACATACAGGCAGTCCCCAGGTTACATACAAGATAGGTTCTGGAGGTTTGTTCTTAAGTTGAATTTGTATGTAAGTCGAAACTGTATATTTTATAATGGAAGTTCTAGACAATTTTTTTTTCTTTTGCCCCAGTGACAATTGGAGTTTCAAAATTTTTGGTGTAATTGGACCAAGAATTATCAATAAAGTTTCATTACAGACATCTTACAGCTGATCATTGGAGTCTGGGACTATAGTAAAGCATCCAGAGAGCTTCACCAGAGGTCACAGTGGGCAGAGGGGTCCGTCTGTAACTATGGGTTGTCTGTAAGTCGGGTGTCCTTAAGTAGGGGACCGCCTGTACTGTCAAACTGCGTAATGCCTTCAGCTTTTGTTTCTTTCATGGTGGCATCATCAAGAAAATCATCTTTGAAGTGAGATGTAAATTGGTTTCAGTAAACACTGAAGTCAAGGTGGGGAGCTCTAATCACTTCCTCCTCTGTGATTGATATCATGCATTAAACTTCAGGAGATCTAGTTAGAGATGTCTCTGGATCAGGGCCATCAATTACTGTGAAGGAGGCTTTCTGAGGAAAAGAGAGCGTGACTTCAGAGTTAAAATCTCTGCCTCCTTGACATTATAAAACCAGTTTACGTCTCACTTCAACATTGATTTTCTGTATGAGACCACTACACTGGGTGATGAAAGAAACATGATCTGGAATGTGGTCAGCTGCTTGACAACATACCGGTAGTGGTTTATTAGGCCAGTTTCTGATGGCAGGTTCCCTTTACCTCTTCCTGAATTTTTGTTTAAAAAAACACATGAAGGCTGGTTTTCTGTGGGGCAATTTTCAGTTCCATCTGGTACAATTTAATGTTCTGTGTAATATACTGTAAAGCTGAATAAATCCAAATATTTAAATTTTGACACATTTTGACACAGCATTTTGTGACTATATGATCTAAGGCAAGATGTAAACGGCCATACAGAATCACAGGCCTTGGAGACTCTTAGCTGTCAAGGCAACCTATCTGAGCTTTCTACCTTCCTAGTGGTTATCTGCGGTGTCTGAACCATTTTTACATTCCCCGCTTCCAAAGAAGGGGTTAATATGTAGTTGGCTATAAGCCAGAACATACAATTATCATATTATTAGGTATAATGCTTGCTAAAAAGGTGTAAATGATCGGAGCTGGTACCAATCACAGGTGCTATGATTTAAATGCTGCTGACAAAACTGCAGAAGCCATGTAAATGCTGGCATTGCATGCCCCCACCATTTTTCCATGAACAGTCGTTTCCTGATGATCAGAACAAGGTCTAAAGCAGGGGTTAGGAACCTTTTTGGCTGAGAGAGCCATGAATGTTACATATTTTAAAATGTTTTTCCATAAAAGCCCTACCATATGCACATGCCCCCCAGTAGATAGGTAGTCCCAGTGTTACGGGTGCCCCTCTCCGTGGCGGCGCCCCTTTTCGAACTCAATCAACTCACCACTTTCCGGTTTACGTCCCGGCTGGCAAGCGCTTTCCACAGTGTTTCCTTCCCAAATATTGACCTCTCATTGTGACCCTAAATCTGTTCCTGATTCTGCTCCTTTGCTGCCAGCCCTGATCTCTTGCTCTGTCCCTGACTTTTCATCAATGCTGCCTGCCTTTACTGCCTGTCTTGACTGTCTGCCTGTTCCTGACCACGAGACTGCCTAGTGATCCTGTAGCTCGACTTTGGTTGCCACCATGGACAAGTAGCGCCTGTGGGGCGACCTGGTGGTACCACGCTGCAGCAAGACCATCCTGCTTTGCGGTGGGCTCTGGTGAAGACCGGGTGCCACTTACATTTCAGGCCCAGGTGTCTACTTACATCATTGTCCGCGGTGGTCTCCAAATTCTGACACCCACCACATGCTTCCCAGTAGATAAGTAGCTACAGCACATACTCACAGTAAATAGGTAGTCACAGCACATACCCCCAGTATATAGGTAGCCCCAGCACATACCCGCAGTAGATGGGTAGCCACAGCACATACTCCCTGTAGCTGGGCAGCCACAGCACATGCCCCCAAGTAGATAGGTAGCCATAGCAGATGTCCCCTAGTATATAGGTAGCCACAGCACATGCCCCCAAGTTGATAGGCAGCCCCAGCACATACTCTCAGTAGATATGTAGCCACAGCACATACTCCCAGTAGATAGGCAGCAAATAAAAAAATAATATTCACTTACCAGTACCCCCTGCTGCCAGCCCCTCATCAATCCCATGCTCTTCTCTTTGACCCAGGCTTAGACAATGGCGGTGATGGCGATGGGTCATGCAAAGGACGTAGGCAGATTAATTTAATCTGGAACAACTTTCCACCATATTTTTTGAATGGACCATTCATATATTTATATAAAATATCCATGTCCCCTCTTAGTTGTCTCTTTTCCAAATGAAATAAATCTAGTTGTTTTAATCTTTCTTCATAACTAAGACCCTCCATACCGCTTATCATTTTTGTGGCTCTATGTTGAACCATCTCCAGCTCCAGGGCATCCTTTTTATGAACCGGTGCCCAGAACTGGACAGCATATTCCAGGTGAGGCTGAACAAATGCCTTATACAGTGGTAATATTACATCCCTATCATGAGAGTCCATACCACTTTTGATACATGACAAGATCCTACTGGCTTTAGAGGCAGCTGATTGACATTCCATGCTGTTACATAATCTATTATTTACTAGCACCCCCAGGTCTTTCTCAACAAGGACTCTCACAGATTTACTCCCCCAAGGACATATGTTGCCTGTGGATTATTAGCACCCAGGTGCATAACATCTATCCACATTGAACCTCATTTGCCAAGTGGATGACCAAACACTCAGTTTGTCCAAGTCACCCTGAAGCCTATGAACATCCTCCATGTTTTACACTTCATATCTTGGTAACATCTGCAAAAATAGACACAGTGCTATTAACTCCTGCCTCTTTTTTTTATTGAAAAGGCATATTTTAATAATTCATACCATTACAGATTTTTTTGTTAAAAGATAAAATACAAAGTTTTCAGTTTCTTGCATGAATTTCCACATAACATCAACATAAATTACAATTATTATACCCCTTCTCCTAATCCACCTCCCTTCCCACCCAACCCTGGAGTAGGTAGAGGCACAAAAAACAAACAAACAAAAAAAAAGTAACTGCATAAATATTTTCAACTTAGCCGTATATTCGTTAGAGAGATTAATCCTCCATATATTTTAGCCATTTCCCCTATCTTTTTTCATATATATTTAATTTACACTGGGCACTATACCATATTCTTTCCAATAGGGCTACTAAATGCACCAGATTTTTCCAAAAAACTAATGTTGGAGGTTTTTCAGAAATCCAAAAAAATAATATACTCCTTCTCGCCAAAAAGAGCATCTGAGAGATTATCCTTTTCTCCTCTTTGCACATTTGACAATTTTTAACATACCCCAGAACCCCAACCCATGGATCCAAAACCATTGTAACATTAAATATTCCATTTATAGTATTAAACATCTCTTCCCAGTACCTAAAGAGCTTTGGACAACTCCAGAACATATGAGCCTAGCCAGCTTTTTCTAATTTACATTTTATGCATTTATCATCTGCCCTACATCCTATCCTAAACATCCACTCTGGTGTCCTATGTAATCTGTGTATTATAAAAAACTGAGAAAGTGAGATCCATTATTGGATACAAAAGCTGGAGTTTGCATCACATACTTCCAAACTTCCTCTCCATCCTCGTGCTGCAAAATCCTCATTCCATTTTTGTATACATCTAAACTGTACCTTTTGAGTGATTTTATGTATTATTGTGTCATATATACTGGACAAAGTCCTTTTACTCAAGACACCCATAAAACAAGTGTTTCCCTGACTTCCCAAACAGTAAATACTCAGACTCCTACAAATCGATCTCAATTTTATATATTTAAAGATATGTCCAACACCCAGGTTAAATTTTTTAGCTAGTACTTCAAAGGATTTAAAGATTCCCTCTCTATATAGCTGCGAGATAAACCTCAACCCTTTATTGCCCCAATCTCCATATCCTAGAATTTTCTCCCCTTTTATTTTCATGTTGTCCCAAATTGGAGAAAACTCTAGGCAGACATTTGCCCCGGCCAACTCCTTCACTTTTTCCCAACAATATAAAGATGTATCTATCACTTTGACCTTTTTTGACTCTGGTGAATGACCTGTCTCCATTATCTTTCTAAAGTCCAAACAGTGATCCTGATATTCTGCCTGTTCTAAAAAACATCTACCGATCACTTCAGGGGATTCCTTCAGGATAGCCGCCAATTGTGCTGCCAGAAAATATGAACTCCAGTCTGGCAGGGCTAGCCCACCCTTCTTTTTAGGGCATTTCAAATATTTCCTTCCAATCCTAGCTGTTTTTCCTCCCCAAAAGAACTCTCCACATATTTTATCCATCACTTTAAATATCTGATTTGTAAGCTTAACCGGAGAATTCCTGAATACATACAAAGCCTGTGGAAGGAATACCATTTTTAGAAGACTTAATCGTGCAGAGTAAGAAAGGTTTAATTTTGACCACACTTTGACCTTAGCCCTCCATTTTTTCTTTAAGGGAAGGATATTGAGCTCTACAAATCTGTCTAAAGAACACATTTATTCCTAAATATTTAAATGATTTTTCACCCTCTATCACCTCCAAGGGCAGCTTCAGATCTAGTTTATTCTCTCCCAATGGCATCACAGCCGATTTGGCCCAATTTATCTGCAAGCCTGATAACTTCCCATATTCCTGAAAAAGCTCCTTTATAATAGTCAAAGATCTGGAGGGGTTGCCGAGGAATAGAAGCATGTCGTCTGCGTACAGTGATGTTTTCATTTCCAACTTTACATATCTCAAGTCCTCCACTCTCTCCTCTCCCCGAATCCTCACTGCCAATACTTCAATTATTAATGAAAAAAGAAGAGGAGAGAGTGGACAGCCCTGCCTCGTCCCCCGTGCTAGGCACTTGAGTTTTTATATAATATCTGTATCCATTTGATAAACCTTTCCCCAAACCCCATCCTTCTCAAAGTCTCCCACAGAAATCCCCATTCCACTCTTTCTCCTTTTGAAAAAAAAATAGATTTTAATTTTTTCACCTCCCAGGCATATCTACCCTTCAGGATGGCCTTCGCTGACTCCCAAATCCCAACTTCCCCTAACTTATTTCCATTTTATGCAAACAGTGCAGATAAATCCTCCTTAATCTTAGCATGACAATCTATTTTATTTAACCAATAGCTATTTTTTTCCCCCGTGGGGTTTTCTTACTCCTTTCTCTCTAATTTGAACTATCAGAGGTGAGTGATCCGAAAATCTACGCATACCATATTTTACTTCCTAAATTTCCTGAAGCATCAGGTCATTCCCCAGAGCCAAATCGATCCTTGAAAAACTGTTATGAGTCTTTTAAAAACATGAATACATCTTCTCTGGATTCTTAAGCCTCCAAATATCTAACCATTCTAATTCACTACACCACTTCTCCAAATTTGTGTGTGATCCTAATTCTAACGTATCTAGACCCGGCCTATACCTATTCATACCTAAATCCAAATCCCCATTGTAATCACCCAAAAATAAGAAAGGGAGATACTCCAATCTATTGTTTTGTACTATACTATTAATCTCTCTGCATACCTCCACATTAAAAGGTGGGGGCACATACACAGAGGCCAATAGACACTCTAATCCTTTTATTAGAAAGTGCAACAAAATAAATCTTCCCTGTGTGTCTTTCCAACTACTATAACACTGAAACATACAATTATTCCTAATCAATATACACACCCCTCGTGAATAGGTAGAACACCCTGAGATAAAAATTTCAGCTATCCATCTTTTCCTCAGCAAATTAACTTCCCCCATTAAAATATGTGTTTCTTGGAGACACAGAATTTCTGCATTATAACAGGCCAGTGCACTAAACACCGCTAACCTCTTAGTCCTATCCCTCAATCCTCTCACATTACATGTCACGATCTTAACCACAGCTCAGCCGAAAGAAGAGGGAAAGAAAAAAAAATTAAAAAAAATTCCTTTGTGCCTGCCTCTATTTCATTAATAAATAAATGAAATAGTAGTGGGCCAAGCACTAAAGAGTTAATACCGTGATTGGTGCCAGCCTCCATTGCAGGTGTTAATTACGGGGTTAAGACAAACCTGGAGTCCAGATTAGAGAACCTGGCCCTGCAATGTTCAGCATGGACTTAAACACTGCAGATTTGGGTCCACTCAACACGAGTCATAAATATTACAATTGACACTTTATAGATGTGTCCCAAAATACTTCATATTTTCATGCAACCAGTAAACGCAAGAGAGAATTATCATTAGTGAGGTAAACTGCAGAGTGTACCCGATTCATGAAGACTAGCGCACAGTCTTTAATATTTTGGCATGTACCAATAGTGCTTAAACTTAGTGCACCAGGTTTTTGGTGCACCAGGTTTTTGAACATCATCTTAAGAAGTAGATCATCACAATCATTATTTCAAATAAGACAAAAAAGTGTTATTTCGTTTTATTCCAATTACATTTAATTAAAAAAAAACACATGGGTATTCCTTCTAGGAAACTGGTGGCAAGCAAAAATGCAGTTTGACCTCATTAGACTTCATGGTCAAAGAAGAAGGAAAGGTGATACCACTGCTGAGGTCCCTTATAAACCCGTTTGCTCACATGACCTTTGCCACATCCTTCACTGGGCACCAAGAAGTCATCAATTGAAATTCCATATATAATGCGTGAAGAACAGTTTTCACTTTTTTATCTATTGATCCTTTATATTTTGGCTATTGATTCAGCCCACACCAATAGGAAAGCAATATGTTATTTGCCACTTAAAATGTATCAACGATTCGAAAAGGTCGGAACCTGATTGTTTTGCAGCATACATGGAACTAACAACAGCTATCATTACTAATGATCGCAATATTAGCAATATTCTTAAAAACATGAGAAAGGGAAGGGAGAGATACAATCTGCCATAGGCAATCCAACAACTCTTTTAACAGTTCAGTGCCTATTAAGTTTTAATTGCTCCCAAAGCATTGGCCCATTTAGGATTGCAGCAGAAGAAAAATATTTTTCATAGTTACTTTGAAGTTAAGAGTCTGCATTTACATTGCCTCTGGCTCCATTTTACAGATTATTCTCAATAAAATATGTTCTAGTATCCTTTGATACCAGTGACTTTAATCCACATTTCGGAAACACACAATATTGATTAATAATGACAATTTGCAGTGAGAAAATATATAGAGCGAATCTTTAACAAAAAAGGCATCTGTTCATATTTGCATACAAAAATGTAAAAAAAATATATCAACCTCTATCTATGTTTTAATTTCTGATGGAACCAAATTCAATAGAATATGTTGGCACGTTCCCAACTGGCAGCAGTGGCATCACTGAGGTGCCACACAAAGACACACATAAGATATTATTTTGAGACATAATATTGGAAAAATAAAGATAATATATAGGATTCAGTTTTCACTACACATTCTGCTACATATCTTGCCAAAAGAGGAAGGTAGGAAACGTGGATGCCCTCTTATTATCTGAAAATGTTTGCAAGATTAAACTGAATTTAGGTATTCAACTACACAAAAAGCTTAAAAAGGCAAAAAAAAAATAATTACCGTAACCACATGGATTTAGTGGTTTCATCCTAAGCACACTTACATGCTGGTGTGTGCCCCTTTAAACAGGAAACATTCTAGAAAAATCAAGCTACTCCCTCCCATAGAGATGTGTATTCCAGCCTGTATAGTGCTGGTGTATGGAGGCTGCATGGGCTCACATCTAAAGTAATCACCTTTATGGTCAAACAGTTCTGGCATTGAGGAGTAACCCATTTACTTTCAGCTTGCTGTGTGAATAAAGTGCTAATAGCATACTACAGCCAGGGAGAGAGCAGGACAGGTTAACGCTCACAGCCATGTAACAGGAGAGGAAAGGACCCAGGGGAGACCCAACTTCAATCCTGTAGACAGATCTGCCATGAAACATGGAAGTAACATTGTAACAAAGTGGCACTTTGCAGTCTGTTCAAACAAAGCCAAATTTCTTAATGAAATATATTAGAAAATGTCAACAACTCCCCCTCTACACAAAATCAAAAATCATCTAAAAATATGGTTACACTTGAAGTTTTTTTTTTTTTTAAGATTATTTGATGATCACTGCCTAGTGCATATGAGATCATAACTGTCAATGTTATTTTGATGTAAAAAGGCATCTAGACCATTCAAGAAGCTCTCTGCCATCCCTGTTGTGTCTAAGCTCAGCTATTCCATTGATTTACAGTTCTAACAGTAAAGAAGCCCTTTCTCCTCTGGTGATTAAACCTTGTTTTCTCCAGACGGAGACAGTGCCCCCTTGTCTTTTCATTTAACCTGGAACAACTTTCCACCACATTTTCTGTATAGACCATTCATATATTTATATAAATTAATCTTAGCCGTCTCTTTTTGAGACTAAATAAATCTAGTTGTTTTAATTTTTTCTCATAACTGAGACCCTCCATACCCGTCAAGGCTCTTCCTTGCATCGGTTATAGACTAGTGACCAAAACTGGACAGCATATTCCAGGTGAGGCCGAACCAATGACTTATACAGTGGTAATATTACATCCCTACCCCCAGAAGTCCATACCACTTTTGATACATGGCTTTAGAGGCAGCTGATTGACATTACATGGTGTTATTTAATCGATGACTTACTAGTCACTCAGGTCCTTCTCAAAGGAAGGCTTCAGAAAATTACGCTTGTCTACTTTACCTTTTAAAACCCTTTTAAACCTTTGCCAGCAGCTATAAATAAAGTGAGGAGTAAAATTCTTTTGGCAGGTTTACTTTAAACAGTTAATCAATGGGGGTCATTTATCATTAGTTCTATGTCTGTCTTTGGAGATCTCTGCCATCAGATTCGTTAAAATGGTTTGAGCCCTTGATCAATCTGTTGGCAGTGTTCTGTGGGTTGTTTGCGGCATTTGCATAAAAAAGTAACATATAGCCATCAAAACTCGCAGCACATATAGCAGGGTAGGGACTGGCTTCAATTTGCGCCGAAACTTGCACCTAAATGGAAAGTCATAAATCATGAATTCAGTCCTATTGTGAAAACTAGTCTATGCAAATAATGAATTTTGCGCAAGCAGGGTCTATTTCAAAGTGATTTGGCACAATAGAAAGTCACAAAATAGCTTTTGTACCACAAGTGTGTTGAAACAATGCCCAACATAGACAAAAAAAAACAATGACCCATCACCCCCAATATGTTTTTGGGTTTTTTGAGATGCAATACCACACAAATTAAGTAACAATACACTTTAATACTTTACTTAAAGTTTTTCAAATTTAAATGAGTGTTCCATAATTAAACTAAAAGAATCCTAACTTTTTCCCGAAATAACCTACAGGCTCTATCTGGTATTACATCCCAGTCCCTTTCAGCTCCAGTCACAGCTCACAGACAAGCATAGCAACATTTGCAGAAAAAAGTAAAGCAGATGCATTTTTGCTAATTCTGGGCAAACCCTCAGAAAAGGAAACAATCATATTAAGAGTACTTTGCCTTAAGTTCTACATCATAAATATAGTTTCTTCATCTTTGCTGGCTTGCAGAAAATGTTGGCATCAGGGTTCCACAGTTACATTATCTATCAAATTACATAGTCTAATTTCCCTGAGGAATAAAATGCCAAAAACCTAGCTTGTATAGATAATAAGATATTGATATTAGGTATGCATGTTGAAGAAGCTTAATATTTTTCTCCACTCATTTTATTGCTAACATGATTTGATGTGGATGGGTAAATGAACAATGCTTATATTTAATTTCTGTACGGCTCAGTTTGATGTCAGCGTGCCTATTGATACTAATGAAAATGGTTTATGCGATTTTATACTATATTAATAAAAGCAATTCATCCACAAGTCACTATCAGCAGGTTATTCTATTTCCTGGTAAGATGCACTAAAACCAACCTTCTTTCATGGCGCTTCCCTGCAGCGTCAAAATGAATGCTGTTAATCAGATAGTAACCTCATTCTCCACTATAGGCCAATCGTATTCTTAAAGTGACTGGAATTTGTTACAGTAAAAATAAAATGCTCATTTCCATTTCCTTTACATGGTTCATTTTTATGAAAGCGTTTGCTCTGCATCTAAAATTCAGTAAGCGTTTTACAGATTTACCCAAATATACCGTAGAACATTGCGATGGAAGGAAAATGCTGTATGACTGAATGGGTTTTTAACATTCACAAATTTCGCTGACAACAATGCATTGCATTAAATTCAGGATTCGTTTAGTCCGGATTCAAAATTACTTACAAAACACAGCAAGCATTCTCAGTTTGTGTGTGGTATTGCAGTGTAGACCAAGGAGTGTACCAACCGTGAGGAGAGTTGAGCCACATGCCTTAGACAGCACCACCTGCAGCAAGACGGGGGGCAGCATAAGGGTTTCAGTTACCTGCTGAAACCCTTCCTGTTCCTCTCCTTTTGCTCAGGCATAATAGGCCTTTGCTAAGAAGGTAAATTGTACCATCGCCAAGAAGGGCAAGAAAATGCATGCAGTATTCAGGACATAGGCAGTAAGGTTATGTAGTGCCTCCTCCTTTGTCTCCTTAGCCCAATAATGTCCTGCAGCCACCCCTCCTCCATTTCATCCCAACCAAAGCTGCCGTTAAACAGAAGGGATCTCCTTGAAAGACTAAAAGCTTTCATCTGAGACAAAATGGTATTTGTCAAACTGCAGGGTTAGTGAACCCCCCGGACCACGCCCTGGGGAGCAGTGCCACCACGGAGAGTACCTGATGGACAAAGTGACAGAGGGACATCGGTCCTGGTTATATAGGTCTTAAAGTAACTGACTGTACTGAGTGTGGTAGCCATGCCTTCTGCCTTCTTCTTCAGTCCCATGCAGCTCAGAATGTGTTCCATTGAACACAATGTAGAAGCAACATACCCTAAGGCTGCATTCACATGGTACGGCCGGGCAAGCATACGTCCGGCACCACGGAGAGGAGGAGGGTGACCCTTCCCTTCTCCATAGAAATGCATGGCGTACAGGCCATACTATGGGGAAAGATAGGATATATCATATCTTTTCACCATGTATGGAGTGGTACTGTGCAACCATACATACATCCCTCATACGGCCAGATAAATGTAGCCTAACTATTAAAAAAACATCAGAATCGAAAGCTACCACTGCCAACAAGTGGCGACATCTGAGGTGAGTGGCTCAACTCACATTCTGGTTGTTTCAGTCTAAAGTAGAATAAACATATGACAGTAAAATAGAAAGTACCTAGAGGGTGTCAAGGGGAAAACAAAGAACTCTCTGAACGACTTGCAATGAATAACACATCTAAAGACTTGAACCCATTTTTAAAATACAGGAATGAACCAAACTTCTCTTCACATTGATGTTAGTTCTCAGAATTGAAACACCTGATTTATCTCTTACCATCTTATTATTCAATGGTCTTCTAAATCACAATACTGATAGGACTTGTAAAATGAAGAGTAAATGAAACTCAGGATCTTAAATGACATGTTAGTATCAACTCTTTTTATTTTACAGGTTTATATTCTTCCAGAAGCTTCTTCATTTTCTCCTAAGCAACTTTATGAGAGTTTTTAAAAGTGATTGAAAATCAATAGTCATAAAAAAAGAATTGAGAGTAGTAAAATAATAGAGCTCCAAACAGCCTATACAATAACAATTTACAATATAATTTCTAACTTAATAAACAATTAGAGAGCTTTCATAAAATGCGCTCTGAATGATAAATATGAAAAGATCTTAATAAAGTTTGGAAATTGAATTAAGACGAGACTTTACATTTCTCCAAGTGTCTGCTAAGAATGTAAATAAATGCGTTGTCTGGTTAAAGTGGAATGAGAAAATCTACTATATGCTACACCGTTCTGTTCTGAGAGCATAAATCATCAAAATAAAAGGCTGCACCTTCTTACTTGGTGTTCTTATTTTCTAGAACTCCATTAACCGCAGTTTTGAGTTAAATGTGACCCAAATTAAAACATAACACAATGGTCACTAAAAAAAGTGTCAAACCGCTCTCAAAGTGTCACATTTTTATTGGACATAAAATTAATGTTCCATATTAGGCTAAATTCACACTGTCGTATGACGGACGCATATACGCCCGGTATTTACATGGCCGATTTACACTCACCGGCCACTTTATTAGGTACACCATGCTAGTAACGGGTTGGACCCCCTTTTGCCTTCAGAACTGCCTCAATTCTTCGTGGCATAGATTCAACAAGGTTCTGGAAGCATTCCTCAGAGATTTTGGTCCATATTGACATGATGGCATCACACAGTTGCCGCAGATTTGTCGGCTGCACATCCATGATGCGAATCTCCCGTTCCACCACATCCCAAAGATGTTCTATTGGATTGAGATCTAGTGACTGTAGAGGCCATTTGAGTACAGTGAACTCATTGTCATGTTCAAGAAACCAGTCTGAGATAATTCCAGCTTTATGACATGGCGCATTATCCTGCTGAAAGTAGCCATCAGATGTTGGGTACATTGTGGTCATAAAGGGATGGACATGGTCAGCAACAATATTCAGGTAGGCTGTGGTGTTGCAACGATGCTCAATTGGTAGCAAGGGGCTCAAAGAGTGCCAAGAAAATATTCACCACACCATGACACCACCACCACCAGCCTGAACCGTTGATACAAGGCAGGATGGATCCATGCTTTCATAATGTTGATGCCAAATTCTGACCCTACCATCCGAATGTCGCAGCAGAAATCGAGACTCATCAGACCAGACAACGTTTTTCCAATCTTCTACTGTCCAATTTCGATGAGCGTGTGCAAATTGTAGCCTCAGTTTCCTGTTCTTAGCTGAAAGGAGTGGCACCCGGTGTGGTCTTCTGCTGCTGTAGCCCATCTGCCTCAAAGTTCGACGTACTGTGCGTTCAGAGATGCTCTTCTGCCTACCTTGGTTGTAACGGGTGGCGATTTGAGTCACTGTTGCCTTTCTATCAGCTCAAACCAATCTGCCCATTCTCCTCTGACCTCTGGCATCAACAAGGCATTTCCGCCCACAGAACTGCCGCTCACTGGATGTTTTTTCTTTTTAGGACCATACTCTGTAAACCCTAGAGATGGTTGTGCGTGAAAATCCCAGTAGATCAGCAGTTTCTGAAATACTCAGACCAGCCCTTCTGGCACCAACCACCAACAACCTCATACTGATGCTCGGTTTGAACTGCAGGAGATTGTCTTGACTATGTCTACATGCCTAAATGCATGTAGTTGCTGCCATGTGATTGGCTGATTAGAAATTAAGTGTTAACGAGCAGTTGGACAGGTGTACCTAATAAAGTGGCCGGTGAGTGTAGTTCCCTCATCCATTTGTTTCAACTGACAGAATTTTTTACTCAACACTGGTGTCGAGCTGACCCGATCAGTTGCATTGTAAATTGCATCCGACCAGATCCAGAACTTCATTAGAAGAAGAAGGTTCTGGTAAACCCTATGCTAGCCGGTAACACCTGCAATTAGTGCTGCCATTTAAATGACGGTGCCATTTAAATTAATGGAGCACATGCCCGCTACCACTAACATGCCGGCCGTGCAATGTGCTGCGATTTTGGGGAGGATCATTACTCCCTGGTAAATTTGCAGCCAACATTTAAACAGATAACACCTACAGTCAGTACCATATTTGGGTCCAGATTCGGCAACACATAAAGATCTAGACATATGTGTGGTTGTGAACTTACTACTTAGGCCCCTTCCACACTTGCGTTTTTCATGCACGTGTTCTGCGCGTGCATCTGACATGCAGAACTTGCATTACACTCTGACCTATTGTAATCAATGGGCTTTTTCAGACTTGCATTTTTTTTCACACGCACATGCGTGAAAAACGCACCATACAAGTCTATGGAGATGTATCAAAAATTACCCTATGAGACACACGCAAGTCCAATGCAAGTGCAATGCATTTTTCACGCATCAATTGCCATAGAAAATATTGAGATCAGTCCTGAGTCCTATGTTTCTGCGCATGAAAAACGCATTGAAATTGCATTGAAAACGCATGTGAAAAACTGAGACACTGAACAAACTCTGACTGAAAACTCATTGAACTCTGATGCAAAATGTCCGTTTTTCAGTAACCAAACCATGATCGCACCCTGATCAGACTCTGACGTGATCTACAACGCAGATTAAATTTACGGTCAACAAAGTTTGCCTTAAAAATAAATCTAAAAATCAGAAAAATGTAACTTTCAGATGTAATATCAGTAGACAGTTGGCAGCCATTTTTTGCACTACCTTTTCTTGCATGATTTTGCACTACATGAAGAGGTGTTTTTTCAATGAGACACTTTTCAGCAAGAAATAGGTAATAATTCCAGGTGTGTAATAACAATTTTATGCATGATCTGTATGATATCAAGGAAATTGAGAAAGATGGGAACAGTGGTCTAAAACATGGTGGGATCAGAACATAAATTACTGTAAGAAAGTAGAAGGCAATGAAAGAAGATAAAATTATAAAATGCAAACATCAGTATTTGCTTGAAGTTTCCCATCCTTGATCATTGTGATCTCTATAGTGCTTAGCTGTCTATTTTGCTTTTCAGCTGTAAAAATCTTCAAAGATTGTATCTGGTAAATGCCTTTCAATGTGTCATTTTTTCTTCAACTTGTATTCTGATCCATGGTTCAGCAATATATTACCTATCCTCATTTATTATACAGCTGTCTGCTAAACAATGTAGAGCCACTTCCAGACAAGAAATATGTACAAGTATATCTATGCCTGTGGCACAGACTGAAATTGTATTAAAGGAAATGTCAATATGCTTTTTAATTTGTAGGCATTAATTTATAATGACTTGTTGGAGCGCAGTAAACACAAACTGTAATCATAGTCTGAAGGCCGGGCGTTTTAGTGTTCACAAATACTGAAAAGGGAAAAATAAAAATGCTATGAAGAGATAAACTAAAAAGAGGATGTACAAAAAGTATTTTATAACGTAGTAATTATACAATTAAGTTTGTAATTATAGAGGTCAGATTTTTCCTGTAGTTCTTGATCAAGTTTGCACACACTGCTGCAGGGATTTTGGTCCGGTCATGCATGTATATCTTCTTCATCTTTCAGGCTCAAGCACTGTTGCTTGATGAAATTGGGTTCCCGTTACCTACAAAGCCTTTTTATTTAAGCCTGGAGACTTTGAAAAGCTTGTTATGGAGCTAAACCTGTCTGTTTCAGGTCATTGTCATGCTAGAAGACCAAACTAGAAGAGCCACTTCAATGCTTTTACTGTGGGAAAGAGGTTGTTGGCCAAATTCTAGCTATACATGGTCCCATCAATTCTCTCTTCAATACAGCACAGTCATTATGCCCCAATTGCAGAAAAATACCTTAAAGTATAATGTGTCCACCACACTGTTGGTGTGGTGTCCTCTGTGTCCTCTGTGTCCTCATCATTCTTCTCTGTCCAAACAATGTGAGTGGAGTTGATACCAAAAAGTTCTATTTTGGTCTCATCTGACCACATTATTTTCCAATTCTCCCCCTTATTATATAGATGGTCATAAGTGAACTTCAAATGGGCTTCGAAATGTGCTGGTGCATTCAAGTGGACCATGTATGTCTGAATGGATTTTAATCCATGATAAGTGTAATCTTTAAGACTATAGTGCTAACTTGCTCTAGGTCATTGACCAGATCCTCCTGTGCCATTGTTGGCTGATTCCTGACCTTTCTCAGAATCATTCTTAGATCCACGGGTTGAGATTTTGGATGACCAAGGAAGAACGACAGTCATTGTGTGTATTTTTCATTTTCTAATAATTGTGCCAACAGTTGATTCCTTCTCATCAAGCTGATTCCCTTTGGTCTTGTAGCTCAACCCAGTTTTGTCCTACTGTTAGGCAGCTAAAACATAGATTTGACTTCGATTGGCAAGACTCGAAAATGTATGGTTACGTTGGACAGCCTTCCAACAAGATGTCCTCCGATAATGGACAAAAAATTAGTGCCATTTGTCATATTGTTATCCAACCACATACCAATTACATCACAAATCAACACACCCTAGATATTGCCTTCAGCGTTTATAAATTTCTCTTATTATCCTGTTGCAAATCATACACAAACCATGTTGTGCCATTGATATTTGCAATTTTTTTATTATTCTGAATTTAAATCTCAATATTTTCTCATATATTATTTGTTATTGTCTCTGAATATTTTATCGAGTTCCCTTTTAAATCCATAGAACTCATGCTGGCATGATCACTATTTATAAAATTATTCAGATATCTTGATTCTCCGCAGCTTAATTCCAATAATGTTTTGAGAGCTCTTGACATCTTGCTCAATGTAATCAGTGTTTTTCATTATGGGAAGAAGGAAATAGACATAACTGTATAACTTGTCATTGACCCCGCACTGAAAATGTCTCTTGAGCAAAGTAATTTGCATTCATTTGTGATTAATCAGTATATTTAAGCATACACCATTGCATGTTTTATATAACACTATATATGCATGGTCACTGTCATATTGCTACAAATTAATTTAGAATGCTCACAAGTCACCCTGAATAAGCCATATGATTAATACCATAACATTTGGCAAATTGGCTATAATTTGTGTATAAGCAAAGTGCTTCTGTACACTGGGACTGAATTGCTGCAATCAGGACAATCACATGGGAACGCCTAGTCCTTATGCAAAAATAACATTAACCCCTTAAGGGCACAGCCCTTTTTCGTTTGCGCATTTCCATTTTTCACTCCCCAAATTCCATAACTTTTTTCCCCCACATACAGAACAGTATAAAGGCCTGTACTGGGAGCTTAAAAAGTGGCAAAACTGACAAAACCGATTGCTGGTGTTTGAAAATGAATTATCCCATGAGCCTTCTTCATGCACTTGCTGCTGCAGCATGGAGGGTCATGGTGGGGCAATTTTGTCAAAATATTTGTGCTTAAATAAATTGCCAGAGTCATGATATTCAGATATATTGGGGCAGATTTAGTTACCCGGTCCATTTGCGATCCAGCGGCGCGTTCTCCGACGAAGAATTCGGGTTCTGCCAGGATTCACTAAGGTTGTGCACCCAATGTCCACTAGGTGTCGCTGCTGCGCTGAAGTCTGCCGGAGTTTCTCTGGAATTCACATCTTTGTTCCGTGTATGTGAGTGCTATTTTTGTGAAACAATTTTTTTTTTAATTCCGTGGATTTTCCGATGGCCACGCCCCCCCCAATTTCTGGGGCACTGATGCGTCACAATCCGATCGCGTACACCAAAATCACGCAAAACAGAAATATTCAGGAAACCCGACGTAAGTGCGGTGTTCGGACCCTTAGTAAATGAGCCCCATTGTATCCTGTGCTTTGACAGCTTTAAGGTAAGGCCTTTACCTTTAGGGCATGGCTGCAAGGTGGCCCGGATGCAGTGACAAAATGTGAGCATACCCTGTTGACTTTTTAAAAATGAATTGCTTATTGATTGTTAACGGGATTTTTTCTAATTCTGCAAAGAGGGGCCATTATCACTAAACAAACGGCAATAACTTTCAGTTTACCTTGCTCTTGGGTTTGGAAGCACCATTATCGGCTTCCCAACAGCTGCTGCGAGACAAAATTTATATTTGCATATACAATTTATCAACAAGAATTTTTCAAGCAGTTTTTTTTTAATTTTGTGTTGATAATGAGCCATAATATATTATAAATAGAGATGAGCGAGCACTAAAATGCTCGGGTACTCGTTATTCGAGAAGAGCGGCTCATGCAGCAGAAGACCACACCGGGTCGGACCACTCCTGGTCCCCAAGTCTTAAGAACAGGACCCTGCCGGCTACCAATTGACACAAGCTCATAGAAATTGGACATTGGACAGTAGAAGATTGGAAAAACATTGCCTGGTCTGATGAGTCTCGATTTCTGCTGCGACATTCAGATGGTAGGGTCAGAATTTGGCGTCAACAACATGAAAGCATGGATCCATCCTGCCTTGTATAAACGGTTCAGGCTGGTGGTGGTGGTGTCATGGTGTGGGGAATACTTTCTTGGTGTGGGGTGTTTAAGGGCATTTCATTACAATGGGGGGTTGCATAGGGCATTTCATTACTAGGCGGTCTTCTGCTGGGCATTACATTACTGGGGAAGGCTGTGACCAATGCATTTCCCACCCTACACTTACACTTGAGTCAATAAGTTTTCCCAGTTATTGTGGCAAAATAAGGGCTCTTGACTTGTATTTGGGTTGTCTTATATTCGAGTATATGCTGTACATATATATATATATATATATACTGTATATACACTCACCGGCCACTTTATTAGGTACACCATGATAATAACGGGTTGGACCCCCTTTTGCCTTCAGAACTGCCTCAATTCTTCGTGGCATAGATTCAACAAGGTGTTGGAAGCATTCCTCAGAGATTTTGGTCCATATTGACATGATGGCATCACACAGTTGCCGCGTCCGAGCAACGAGCAGTTTCGAGTACGCTAATGCTCGAACGAGCATCAAGCTCGGACGAGCATGTTCGCTCATCTCTATTAAGCATCTCCTGAACCTTTATATTAAAGGGGTATTCTCATTTGGGCATTCACATTCAGTTTCATTAATCTAAAAAAATGTACCTGTGTGAAGATAATTTCTCATAAATGTAGTGATATGGTCCCTTAGAAACAAGATTGTGTCCTTGGATATGGCCTCCTCTGCTGAAGGGATTGCTCAAAGAAACAAAAGGTTTTGTATATGAAATGTCCAGGAGTTACTGCATCTCCTAGAGCCATCCGGTGGTAATGATTGCTGAAGCCAGGTGGTCAGGCAGGGCTCAATAGCGCATGTCAGGCCACCGCTGCCAAAATGTGAGGTGGTTGTATCCAAGGAAGCTATCTCGTTTCTAAGGGACAGCATGGCTACATTTTTGAGAAATTATCTTCACACAGGAACATTTTTTTAATAACATCCAATTGAAGAAATGTTAACATATGGCAAATGCATTTAATTAAATGTAAATGCCCAGATGGGAATACCCCTTTAATACTTATTACCCACTTTAGGTAATATAGTCTTCAATCCTTAAATAGGAGCCATACCAATAAATAGAACAGAAGCCCGTTTTAGCTATTTTTGGAGAGCCATAGTGGTTTTTGGTGTGACCAGATTACTATGTGACCTAATGAGGAAGCCAGAAGATATAAACCTGTAGGGGAAGAGTTCAATTGCAGTTGCCATAATTTTTCGTTGTTACCTATGATTGAATGAGAGTGTGAAGTGTAAAGCATACAAATGAGTAAAACAATAAAGACTAAACCTAATAGAGACACAATAATGTGTATATTACAATAATCAATATAACATCTTTCGAGCTACGGTTTGACTGATTTTGGCTGTACCCAAACCTAAAAATTCTGTTCTGGTTTGGTTACCGGATCCCTATTAGTAACAACGCGATTCACGCTACCATTTAAGGTTTATTACCCCATTAAAACACAAGCGACAATCCAAGGCAAAATGGCAGCACATACGTGCAATGTGCCAGGATGTGGAAGAGAGTGAAAGTGACAGAGGAGAAGATGATGGTGGTGATAGTAGCAACTCCCCACTGTGTGTAAACGCTGAGTTTGGGGTTGACGGGATACAATGAACTGCAGGGGTAAGTGTGGTGCCGTTACCTTAGGGATGGCCCACTGACTTGTCACAGTCTCAGGTGGACACAAGGGCTTCCACAGGAATTAACTACTCTCTGGCGCTTTCCCCCAATCTCTTTCTCTTTTCTGGGGGCTACTGTAGAGATTTTAGGATGGCTGAAAACAGAAGGGGGAATCTCCCTGGTTGGCATTCTGCAGTTTAATCTGCAGATATGAGAGGGGAAGACCCTGGATAACAAAAATAGATCTGGAAGCATTGCATAAAAAAGGCCATTTGAAAGATTCAATT
>WNYA01001332.1:0-78363 GCA_019512145.1 Engystomops pustulosus | reverse complement strand
AAGCAGATATTCTGTAAATGTTAATTATCAAACTTTGTGGGTAGTTTTACATCTTGTCTGGAAACCAGAACATTTCAAACTTGGAAAATGAAGACTTTTTACAAACTTTTGCCAAATTTTCACTTTTTTTCAGAACGAAACGCAAAACTTATCACTTAAATTTTATAACTATCATGAAGTACAATGTGTCACGAGAAAACATTCTCAAAATCACCCGGATATGTTAAATGTTTATCTGGAATACACCAAAAACCAGATCTCTGTGACTATGTATCCTTTTTGTGGTGTGGTGGGCATCTTTATTCATAGAGATCTGGTTTAAAAAAATTCTGCCTCTATTTGTTTCTCTTGAGAAACCTGTAGAATCATCATCTGTTTGTTATTGAAACCCAGTTGTTAAAAAATTCTGCAGTAAGAGAAAATCTTCTTTGTCCTGCTTAACTCTTCATGGAATTCTCCTTATTCTGCCAGCGTTCCGTCACTTCTCTCCAGTTCTACAGAGAGACCTCACTGCTACTCCAACTTGTTTGTCTGAAGTGAGGCCTGATTTGTTAACTTTCATGCAAATCTAAACTATCTGACCTCCCCCTACCGTGTGCCTTGTAGGCTAACATCTTTGTCAAGAAAGAGACCTTAACTCTCCCCCTGCCATGTGGCAATTTCACCCATTAAAAATTAAATCTTAAAGTAAGACAGGAAATGTAATCCAAGAGAAATATCCACTAAAAAATGTGTGAAAATCTACAATTATCCTGCTCAATATTACAGTTATTCAACAAAGTCTAAACATGATAAAATCTTAATAAACAATTCATATATGGCATTATCACAGTAAGTTCATATGACAAAACACAATAAAAACACCCATTGTCAAGACAATCTCCTGCAGTTCAAACCGAGCATCAGTATGGGGAAGAAAGGTGATTTGAGTGCCTTTGAACGTGGCATGGTTGTTGGTGCCAGAAGTCTGAGTATTTCAGAAACTGCTGATCTACTGGGATTTTCACGCACAACCATCTCTAGGGTTTACAGAGAATGGTCCGAAAAAGAAAAAACATCCAGTGAGCGGCAGTTCTGTGGGCATTAAAATGTGCATTATTATGTACTCATGGGTAGGACTAATGTATTTGGTGACTTTATCAATGCAAGATCATGACTGACACCTACTGGGAATTTCTTGTTCATGGTAAATAATAGGGTTCAACAGCACAGCTTTGGACATATAAGGGAACCATAGATCTATTAATGTTCGTGTGTGTGGCCTTTTATTGCTCTAGTGTTGTTAAAAAGCTCAAGATTGACTGGGTTAAGTAATTAGTTGACCTGCAGGAACGTGAATCATTATCACAACTAACGAGACAAACCACTTTACCAATAATAACAGTTAAAGAGTCAAGAAAGATTTCAGAATCAGTAAATTCTCTAGTTGGGGAGGTTCACTGATTGAGTCAACTAAGCCACATGTTCCTCTCCAGGTTGTGCTCTCTGGTTTTGAAAACTCATAGGGGAGATTTATCAAGTGTCTGAAAGTCAGAATATTCTAGTTGCCCCTGGAAACCCATCCAAGCTCATCTTCATCTTACCAGTGCTCATGAATATTTTAAAGGGGAGCTGTGATTGGTTGCCATGGGCAACTAGAAATATTCTGACTTTCAGACACTTTATAAATCTGCCCCATAGACTCACTATGGGAACCCATTGGCTACTTTGTGGGTCATAGGAATAACACAACCAGATTTCCTGTTTCTGTTTGGCCTTGTTAATGGTTGCACTACAATTTGATTATCTTTGAAATTTGGACTTTGTTCTTCCATAATAACACTAATTCCTAATGTTTCTGCAGTGGTACTAGTGCACTGGAACTCAGAGAGCACAGCAGTGCTGTGCATAGATGTGGACCTTCTCTTTTTCTTTCTAATACACTTGAAAATGGGGCTTTATGACATGAGACCACCATAAGATTGATCAATCCTATCCCATATAATGTCTTAGACTTACAGTGTTTTCTAAGCCCATCCATTTCCTTCTCCATTACCGCAGATCCTGACCAGTGTAAAATGTAATGATCCTATATGAAGTCTGCACCCAACACGAAATTCAGGGCTAAACCAGAGTGTTTTGCATGACCACATCTGTGAGCCTCTTGCAACCACCAAAATTTTGAAAAGATGTTAACTCTTTGAGTGCTTTTCTTCTATGTCAACCTAATGTATTTCCATGCAAAACAAAAGAAGGGACATATGAGAGGAATAATATGCACAAAAATTTGAAAGATTAATAAACAATTTTTATTGGTCAAAAATACAAATAAAATTACGTGTGTTAAAGGTGGCTTCCGGAGAGACAAGATTCACATGTGCAGCAACCATGAACACAGGACAGTAATACATTTTTAAATGTAGGCAAGGGGGGTAACCACCATTGTAAACTATGCCGTTCAGACCTCAAATATCATCAGGTACTCATGCAGCCAGTACTCATGGTCACAAGACCCAGACCACTATATTAACCTATGCATGTATGCTATGTTTTTTGATACTATCACATTTCTTGTGGATGATGATGATGATGATATTTTGAGGTCTGGAGGGCATAGTTTACAATGGTGGTTACCCCACTTGCTACATTTAAAAATGTATTACTGTCCCTGTGTATCATGGTTGCTGCACATGTGAATCTGTCTCTCCTGAAGCCACCTTTAATACATGTATTTTATTATGTATTTTTGACCAATAAAAAATGTTATTATCTCTTAAAATTTTTGTGCACTATTATTCACTCCTCATATGTCCCTTCTTTTTTGCTAGTGACCCCTTAATTAGGTGAGGAGAGCACCTTGTGTCCCTCATTAGAAATTCCATTGGTACAGTTTACTAACCGTTATGTCTATGATCTAAACAGTGTGTATTTACTAATGTATTTCCATGTTGTACAGAGTATGACTGAGGGCTCAGTTTATGCCTACCCACCAATGTACACTCCAGGCTTCTTCAAGGTTGCAAAGGAAGATAAAGTCAATGGAAGAATACAATAGTATTATTTATATTCCCTATGCATGCATGTATAGTGCATTCTTAAGAGAAATTTATCAACACATTCAAGCATGTTTAAACCATGGACAGGGAGATAACAGGGGATAACATCAGGCAGAGGGAAGGGGAATTTGAGGGGGCAGAGCGGGAGTGGGATATCTGTTCCTGCACAATGTAACATCTGTGAAGCTACAGCATGAAAGGACTCTGGTAAGATGGAAGAAGATTACACAGTCACAGTGTCTGCATCTATGAGTAAGTGTCCCTGGTTTACCATTCTTGGAATGATGGAAGATTTCCTTTGAATATTGAAATGAATTGTTTTTGTTATAGTTATTTTAGTTATTGTATATACCGTATATATTCGAGTATAAGCCGACCCGAGTATAAGCCGATGGTACCTAGTTTTACCACCAAAAACTGGAAAAAATCTATTGACTCGAGTATAGCCGAGGGTGGTAAATGCATTGGTCACAGCCTCCCAGTATATAGCTGCCATACCTTCTGTATATAGCCTGCCAGCCCCCTATGTATATAGCCTGCCAGCCACTTTAAGTATATAACCTGCCAGCCGTTTATGTATAAGCCTGGCAGCCCCTGTGTATATAGCCTGCCAGCACTTTATGTATATAGCCTGCCAGCCTTTATGCTATAGCCTGCCAGCCACTTTATGTATATAGCCTGCCAGCCCCTTTATGTATAGCCTGCCAGCCCCTTTCTTATATAACCTGCCAGCCCCTTTCTTTATATAACCTGCCAGCCCCTTTCTGTATATAGCCTGCCAGCCCCTTTCGATATAGCCTGCCAGCCCCTGTTGACGGTAAAAAATAATAAAACTTACTATTTACCATTCCGACGCCCAGACAGCTCCTCCCCTCTGCTGCCGCAGGTCCGCGGCAGCTCCATGGCCGCGCCTTTCTGTCTTCCTGACGGCTCAGGGCCGAGACAGCTCTGTGCGCACGGGCCCTGGCACTCAACTGTGTAATGGGTTTGGGTTGTAATGGGTTTGGGTTAGAGACCATTCCCTCTTTATTATATTTGGACACAGTTCAGACTAGATTTCCAAAATCTATAAATTTTTCTGCTTTTACTTTAAAAGCCAAACAGTATTTGCCATCACCACTCCCAGGTATTGATTCTATTATTTGCCTATAATTTTAAAAAAAATCTTTAATTCTTTATGTCAAATGGCCTTTCCTCTAAAGGAATTGGTGTTTGAACCTTTGAGAAGTCTTTGAAAAAGAAAAAATAGCTTGTATGCACTCTAATTTTTAAGTATATCATATAAATGCCGTTTTCAAAATATGTATGGTACTTTAAAAAAACACTTGTGATGTTCACTCATACAAAATATTTAATCCCCCAAATTCTTTAAGTCTTCAGCTCCTTTGGGAATAGAATAACTGTAGGGCTCAATTTGTACCGGTAGCTTAAGATTAAAGATGAAAACTTTGCTGAGGGATCTGATTTTAAACACCTCATTTTAATGTAAATCCTATATTAAAATAAATTCAGATTTTAGTTTCACATGGTAATTGGATATATTACTTCACAGTTGAAAACAATGTTTCTAATGGATCAACAATCAAATTTTTCTTCACACTACAATACAGTTTCCAAACAAGTAATATAACATTGTTTTAGACAAAAACTTAACAATAAAGAAAGCAAACATACAAAGGTAGTGTGACCAAATAGAGAAAATGAACAGAAATCATTTGGGGAACAGCTAATCCATGTGACCTTTTCAAAATATGAAAAAACCCATCACTGGGCTTAGCGACACCCCCTGCTCCTCTACAGCCAATCACAAGTGTGGGGAGTTATTTATATTTGAAAAGGTCACATGTTTCCCAAGGGTGGGGGGACTGCTCCTTTCCCGCCCCTCTCCATTGGCAACTGCCTTGTCACACGAGATGCTAATGAAAAGGTACATATAACATATCTTTTTTCTTTAAAACCAATTTTTATACAAAAACACTTGGCAGTGTATGTACTATGCTCTGTGGGGAATGGGGGAGTGCTAAAAATGGGTCTCTGGTGACAGGTTCCCTTTAAGCAGATAGTAGTAAGAGCTGTAGGGCTATCAGTTCAAAGTGCCTGCTGTTGTACAAAGGGTTAACAAAAATGCAATATTATCAGAGAAAAGAAGCCGTCATATGGATTTATAAATTGAAAGGAAAAGTTATGGCTTTTGGAAGGTGGGGAGTAAGAAAATGGAAGCAAAAAAAATAGCTGCACCCTCATAGAATTGAGATAGTCAATGAATCTATGCAAAATTTATCTTTTCACCTTTTTATTCAAATACATTTCATGGTGCACAATTATGAAAAAGTTACAAATATGGCATATGACTCTATGCACCAGATCTTGATAAATCCCCCCAATGTCTTTGTCACAAGGATGTGCTCAATATACCAGTGTCCAGTGCTGAGGACATAATGGTAAGTCTGATTGATAGTTAACTATAGACACTTAGTAGTGATTGATTTTATCTATGGAGTCAATGAAACTCAATATATAGCTGAGCAATATGTTGTAGCTTTATAATTAAAATGAATTACTCCGTTTCCAATAGCTCTCCTAATAGAGAAATAATAGAGCATCACAGCTC
This sequence comes from Engystomops pustulosus, assembly GCA_019512145.1. Classification (NCBI taxonomy): domain Eukaryota; kingdom Metazoa; phylum Chordata; class Amphibia; order Anura; family Leptodactylidae; genus Engystomops; species Engystomops pustulosus. The sequence goes on along the minus strand of WNYA01001332.1, from coordinate 72,717 downwards.
GAGAAGATACTGTAAAACTCTGAACTCAAGGAAAAGAACTTTGCCCCCACAGTAGCCAATATGTAACAGTATCCCACTGTAGCCAATATGGTGCTTGATAGTTCTCAATATAGGTTATTTAAAATGCCCCAACATACGCCAAAATAGTCACCGTACCCAACAATAACCAATATAGTGCTTCTACAGAAGTTTAAAGAAATATATTGTACAGTGGCCAGTGACCAGTATTGGTAACAGTTCTCCCACAGTACCCAATCTAGTGACATGCTCCAACAGTAGCAATAATCACAGTCCCCCATAGCAGCTAATATAATAAGATTACATATAGTAGTATTATAATCATAATGCTCCAAGATAGCCGATTAGTAACGTGCTCCCACAGCAGCCAAGATGTTACAGTGTACGCACAGTAGACTACATAGTCACTGTGCCTCAGGTAGGCATAAAGTCACCATTCCACACAGTAGCCACAGTGCCACAGTCTTCCTTCTGTAGCCATAATTTCACTGTGCTCCTAACCCCAGAGCACAAAAAGTAGTACTACTTTTGACAATGACAGAATTGCACAAACCTGTGCTGGGTCACATAAATATTAGCCAAAGGATTGAGATTGTGCCTCTTGAAGAGGTTCCATGTTGCTTCCCATCTTACAGGCACATGTAATTGTGGTCACTGGATAGGTGAATAGCACAGAAGGGCTTTTTGAGGTGTAAAAAAGTCACAAAAACGTTGCATTGTACTCAGGATTTGGAAGGACCAATTGTCATATCTTAAGATTGTTTAATTTTTCTTGCTTTAGGTTCTTTTCATTTGTGTGTTTACTAATGACAAAGGTGAGTTGCCATCTTTGCTACAATAACTCTAGGTAGGATAGTATGACTAACTTTCTGCTCTTAAATAACCTTAAACACACTGATTGACCAACCTTGTTAGATACTAACAAATGCATAACAGGGACAGCCACAATTTTATTTTCAGATCTCAGATATCTGACTTATTTCTTTCTCCTGCTTTAGGCATTTTTTAAGTGCCATGTTCTCTCAATAATTATTTTACCACTATATACTAGACCTCTATAGAGAATCAGACTGGGTTTCCTACTGGGAATAATGAGGGATGGCAGTAAAACATGGTAGAGTATGATGGTGTAATATTAGCAACCAAATGGAGCCACCCATTAACCGCTTAGACTTTAAAATAGGTTACAATATGGATGTGGAGGGATATGTATACCATTGTTATTATTACAGTGGATTTACAAAGTAATGGGATCTGACTCCTCGGCACTAATAGAAACTAGCTTTCTATCCAAGCTGCAGTCCGAGTTATGACAAGAAGAAGAGATACACTATGACTATCTTACCGTCAAATACTAAAATGCCACTGAAAACTGATTTTGCAAGAGCTTGGCTGTAGAATCTATAACATTTTGTATATATTCGATAGTTTATTATCAATTTCTATAATATTACTATAAAATATCAATTCATATTAATCTAAATACCTGTAGCCCTACTGTCACACCAGTCAATGTGATTAATCTGCTTTCTTAGTAAAAAAAAAATATTATTCCATGAGCATTGGTATTTATTTAAAATTGTTATTTATTGTGGAACCATCTGTTTGTGTCTGAAATGAAACCCAGCATCTACGGTTGTAGTACTCAAGGGAAATACTACCTAATTTTTTCATGATACAAGTCTTCCAGCAGGTTTACAATAAATAAGAATTAAATGTTGTGTTTTCATTTGCAGTTAGAATTAAACCGCATATTTAATTCTCTGTTATTTACAGCTTTAAAGCTGTGAAAATGTTGTGGATCAAATATTCAAGAGTGAAAAAATGGAATTAGAAATTTAAGAAATGTATGATTTCTGCAAGTAGCTTCCTGCCTTGTGACCACCATTATAAATAATTTTCTTAGGCTTGTATGCATAAAGATTTGCACATTTCTAGGAACGGTACATGTGGTTTATCTTTTAATTTAATTGATATTAGTTAGAATTTTAAGTAAATTACTGTTGTTTCTTTGTCTTCATTTTGTTTAGAAATTATGCAACTACAGTCTATCGAATGGAATACTGTTTTTAAGGCAATGTAGTGTTATTCTTTTGTTAGTTGTGAACGGGATGGCTGATAGTTTCTAGTAAACTGATATATCTAAAATGTGGAGATGTTTTCATAGAAACTAATCAGGTTGTAGCTTTCACATTAAAAGTGTTTCTGACAAATGAGAGTGGGGAGCTTATATTCCCTTTGTACCAGTTAGAGATACCCCACCTATATCATGTGTTGACTGGTGACAGGTCTCTTGTGAAGAGATACTGGTATAAAGCAATAAAAAATAATGTCATGAATGTGAGGTTTAAAGGGGAGTTCCCATTCATGATTGTTATGTTTGTATTATAAAAGTATACATTATCCGATATCTTTCTGTATCAATTCTCGCAGTTTTCTACATCTCCGCTTGTGTCATTCTATAGAAAAATTCTATGTTTACATCTAGTGGACAGAAAGCTGACCATGGTACATAGGTGCACAGATCGTAAATCACAAACTCTGATTACTCTCATAATACGGACAAGTATGCACTGTGTGACAATGGTCAGATTTGCACGTTTGCACTTATCCGTTTGTCCAGTTATGGGACTAGCCAGCTTACATAGTCAGGTGATTACAGGCTAATTTGAAATATTATATTCAGTGTGTGAGGGGGTGTTGTTGGTTATACTCACATGTGTAGCCAACTTTGCATTTCTTATATGTACTTTGTACTTTTAATTTATTTAATCTTGAGTGTTTCTTGTATACTATATGTGTTAACCCAATAAAGATTTTTCTATTTTCTGTACCCGGCCTTATGACACCACGACTTTGTTCTTGGTTCTTGCAAATTTGGAGAGGTGCTGCGCGGCCCAAGCAGTCGGGGATGCATGTGCACAACGAGGGGAGCGAGCCAGGAGCCGGACGGGTGAGATGCGCTGGCGGGGCGCTGGCGGGGCAGGGCAGCACGGGTGAGCCGCGGACCGCGATGTGGGTCGCGGACCACCGTGACAGCTCTGAAGGGAGTTACAAAAGTTAGTCTTAGTTAGTCATAGTATGTGACACAATTGTAGAAGTAAAAAAAATTGATGTAATACTTTTGAATTGCAGATACCTCTGGTTAACTCGAAATATAATCTCTTGCAATTTTTTAGGGCACACAGGCCTTCATAGGCATAGATACAAATGAAGCACTGAGAGAAAACAAAACATTTGAGAGATGTTAAACTTAGAAATTAGTACATATGGGGAGACTCAATTACAATAAGCTGGGGTAATAACTGGAGGATATGTTACACAGAGAAGGCCATGGGGAGGAGGATAGCCTATGATGGCAGGGTCTGGAGTCAGCCCTTGTGGGGTTGAAGTGAGTCCATGTAATGAGCCCATAAACCCAGGTGCAATATTGAGTCTTGTGCCAGTGATGGAAGGTCATCATCTGCTGAAAATCCCAGGTTTCCTTTCTCGCTATCCTTAAAGTCACCTTTCAGTATTAGGACTTTTAAATTGCCTCGCTGTGCCTGGTCTAGAAAGTGTTATAGCAACGATCAACAGAGCTCCAATGATTCCAAAGCAGCCTCCGGATTATCAACAAAAGAGGACAATGCAGAGTCCCAAATGAAGATTTGAAGGCAATTGCAGCAGATCTCCAAGCCCATTATTCATAAGGACAACAGGCTAAGGATACATTCCTGGACCGACCCCTCTTGCCTACAAACAGCCAGCAAATATGAGAATCTCCTGGTAAGAAGTGCTCTCTCACCACTTTTTTACAGAGGCTAGTGTCCTTTTTTGTGACTACTGTCTGCGTTGCCTTCCTCATATTGGAACTCAAGCTGTAGCAGGCATTTGGCAATAGTAGGAGAAGCCCAGACTTCTAAACAAACTAGGAAGTTTAGGAACCATGGAAGACTGAAAGCACCAGAGTAGGTGTGTTGAATAAGAATGCAGCCAACTGTTGTTAGATATTTCTTCTTAGTATGCAACAGCTACATGTGTGTTCAATATTTATGGGTACACGCAGGTGCATAGAAGGGACATTGGGATTTGAATGCAAATTTGCCTGAAATGTTTTCTGATGAAGATGCATCTGTGGAAACCTGAGGTCCCAGAAGATTGAAACGTCCAAGTGGCACCATTTGCAAAGGTCACCAAGGGGCTCTAGGCAAGGCTGAAATAGACAGCGTCATGTTAGTGTCCTGTAAACGATACCAAAATAAAAGTAAATCAAAAGAGGCAAATACATGTGGCAGTAGCTATGAATTTGCCAGGATGCTGATTAAAATCACCAGTGAAACTTCTCTGGAATTTCTCTTCAAGCATTGCAAAAGCTGGACAAAGCCAAAGGAAAAATAAGCAAATCCAAAACAAGCTCATCTAAGTCATAATGCTACAGTACTGCATAAAACAACATAGAAAGGGACAAATCATATGCATATGAAGATGGATTAAAATACAGACTGGGTTTTTGATGCATATGTCAACCCTTTACATGCCACCGGCATGTAACAGCTGGTGCCGAATGGGAGCCGCTATCTTGGATCCGATCATTGATCTATGATCTGTGCTATGACAGCCTGGAGTAGACTCAGTATCTTTATTAACATATATCGTAATAGATCATGTACAATCTGTGACATGCTGTGATACAGTGGTATTACGTGTGTGTCAGGGGTGATCAGACTCCATGAGGTCAAAGTACCCTGGACGCCTAAACAACAAGTTACTCCATCCATTGTGTATAATATGTCAATCATAAAAGTACTGTTGTCAGTAAATAGCACTCAATAATACCAAGATCATAATGGTGCTGTTGACAGTGAATAGTGTGGACTAATATGTAGATCATAAAGATTCTGTGGTTAGTGAATAGCACACATTAATACATAGATCAGTGATGGCAAACCTTTTAGAGACCGAGTGCCCAAACTACAACAAAGATCCGCTTATTTATCGCAAGTGCCAACACTGAAATGTAATTTGTGATTTATATTCCCTTCTCGTCACAGTTTTCATTGATACCAGCACCTGAGGACACCAATACAGCAGAAAATAGTCCCAGGTACAGCTGTCACTTTAAATACTTCTGTTCACAGCAAGTCCTGGGCTGTCTGGGACTACAGGAAGATACCTGGAGTCATCTTGGTGATGGCCTGAGGCCCACAGAAAGGGCTCTGAGTGCCACCTCTGGCACCAGTGCCATAGGCTAGCCATCACTGACATAGATCATAAAGGCACTGTTGTGTAGTGAATGCCATGCTGGAGAGAGCCTTTGACAACAATTTCAACGATGCCTGTGATCATGCTGCTTGTATATCATTCTTAGATATATCTGTATTTTAACATAATTCTTCTATAAAAGCAAGAAGTGACCTGTGCAAGACCAAGGGTTTGATTATCTCCCTCTCACTTGACCATGCCTCCCTCATTTGGCCATAACGAACTAGCCCGGGTATTGTATGTGCTAGGGATGTAAGACCATTGCACTAAGGTTCCTTTGCACAGGTCAGTTTCCTGTATGAAACCATTTCATTTCATATAACTATTATCTATATAAACTTCTATATTAACGCCTTACGAATCAGTGTGAATTGGTGCTTGGTGTATTTTCTCTTCTTTTTAGGTTTTGTTTGATACAGTGAGACACCTGTATCACACGACAGCACTTCCACGCTTGTAGTTATCCTATTTCTCCAACAATCAATGGTCTGGGTAGTGCAGATGTTTTATCTATTTTTATGAAACCATTTCTACCTCTCTTCTGGCCTGAACCCCTCCTGTCAATAAGGAAGAACCGTCTCCCTCTAGACTTTCATGTTGAGGATCTCCTTTACCTCAGAGACATTGGTAGGTCTGCAGGGAGAAATCCAGCTTCACTCGCAGTTTGGCTACACAGGGAATGCTAGAACTGGGAAACAAACTGGACCCCTCGGTCCGAGAGAATGTCTAGAGGGAGTCCATGAGCGGAAGAAGAAATGAGAAGGAAGAACAAGCTGAAAAGACGAGAACATGATGGAGACCAGGCAGAGGAATGAAGTGGGACATCTTGGAAAACCAGTCTTTGACCACCCAGAGGAGGGTATTACCAGAAGTCCATAAGTGGTCCACGGCAACCTAGGTTTTGGCAATGGCAGGAGCTGACCTGCTGGCTTGAGACGTGACAAATTGTTAGGGCCAGGAAGTGCAGGAACTCACAAAGTCTCATACATTCTTGACCAAATCTGGCCACGATAGAATGAGATATGAGAGCAAACAGATTCTGTGTCCAGCCCATGAGGCAATGTCCCCAATCAGTATCCTCTTCCGGAGAGTGGTCAGACGTAGGTCTCACCAGGAGGAATCTCCGTAGGTCACAGGAGCTGCCGTTTCAGTCCAAGTCATGAAGAAATCAGTCATGCTGTTTATGACTCTCCTAGCCAAGATTTCATGGCTTCACCTGTCTCTACCCAATTACAGGGATAGAGTTCCAAGATTCAAAATTTTTATTGGAGGAGGAGGGTGTGGACGATGGGCCATCAGAAGAGACCTATGATGATGATATGAAACACAACTGCCAATGGCTGAGGTGGTTTGCAATGTGCAGAAGGATGGCAGTGGTGAGGGTTTAGTGGAAAAGAAAATGAGGGGTGATGATGAGGTCCTATACTGATAAGGTAGAAGGCAGTGATGTTTGCACAAAGAGGTTGTGGCCCAGAAGTCATGGGCATCCATGAGGAGACAAAAACGGGGGACAAAACACAGCAGTCAGCTCATAGCTATTTCATTTGCTGTCACCGCTGTTGCCCAGGGATCCAGTAAACAAATGCCAGACCCCAGGGTATGTGCGGTGTGGCATTTTTTTCTACAGAAAGAAAAAGACAGAATCAATATCATTTGCATGCTGTGGCCCAGTCCATAAAGCATGGTTATATATTAACGAGCACCTCATTTATGACCAGGCACAACAGGTAAATATGAGTTGAATGGGAACCTTTGCGTCCGTTGGCTGTTCTACCACTTATAAATCACAAGGCCATCTGTCTTCCCACAAAGGGGGATGTGCACCACCCCCCACTACCACAACCAGCAGCAACACCCATCACCAAGCCTGTCAACACCATATATTTAGCGTGTGCCATCCCTTAAATCATGGAGAGAGAAAGTTAAAGTTTTGCCCATCACACACATAAGTTCTGTCTTGTTGAACATCACCAAGTGATGGCCTTTCAGATGCTCTAATCAGGCTGGTGGAAACAGCTTTAAAGATCTGATGGTGGCGATGTCTTCAAATGTAACTTTCCATCAGCAGTCACTATCTGCACCAACAGGTTGTGGACAAAATATGAATGTAGTGGTAGCTGGTCCCAGGCAGGAGGCTTGCAGGGTGAGTTTGCAGACCAGTGTTCAACTACTGCATTGTCTAGCCAGAGAAACAGTTTTGGAACAGGAGGATATGAAGAATTGGTAACACCAAGGACAATACAGCTATCAAGCAGTGTGGCTGGAGATGCAGAGTAGGAGGAGGAGGAGACACACTCACCAAGGGCAGCTTGTCCTTGCCTCTGGGCAAGCTTGTCCACATGAACACTATCTGCCAGTGCCTGCACACTGACACAAAAGTTGCCCAGATACCTAACAGTGGCGAATACGGGGTGGCTACCCTGCTGGATCCACGCTAAAGATAGCGCAGCTTTTCATTCAATACTAGAGCATGAGGCTAATGAAGGAGTAACAGTGATGTTTCTGGAGGCGTTACTGGTTCACATTGAGAGGATGGTGAAAGGAAGTCACCGGTGTTGAGCCCACGTTGCCCCAGAACTGGTTGGTCCACTTGGAACCAATTTAAAGCACTCGACAGAAACACAACTTGTGTGCAGCATAGTCCTTCTGGGGGCAGTCGTTTATGCGTACCAGTCCTCTTCATTGAGGTGTTTTGTGGTGTCCTGAGTGAGGTCATAGGGTTGAAACATGCATGTAGGGACAACCTATGCAAGTAAACAATTTTGAGACTTTGTGACTAAGTTGTACTATAACAGGGTCACTCTATTGCAAGGATAGGATCGAGGTGGCAGCTTCCCAGGGCTGCTGCTCGCCGTGAGGCATAGGAGACATTAGAACTGAATGGGGTGTAATGGTAACAGTATTCTAGTCCCAAGGCATACAACCACATTTAATCCCTCCCTATGCCATACATATTAGGCCCTACCCTGAACATTTGGCAGCTAGGTTCCTATAGACTACTCACACTATCTATCTCAGTGTGCCGCATACATCCTTCCAGGATCAGTCATCTTATGCATGCCATTCCTCTTATTGAGTAAGCACCTATATATTGTATCTCCAAGGCTCCAATACATTGTAAAAGTACCCATGTGTTCATAACAGAACAATTGACTAATTTATCTGAATTTATCTGCTGCAGTATAACCTGAGGATATTTATTTTCTCATCACTTATTCCACTTCTTTTTAATATGGTGATATTAAAAAAAAACTATTTTATATCCCTTCTACTTAGTTGGATTCACACAGAATTTTCTAGCAGATAGGTGACAAGGAGGGGGGGTCTATAAGCGTTCCACCTGTCTCATCATACTTGATGCAGGAGGAAGACCAGCGTGGCCACAATGTGGACACCATGTTGAATTCTTCTTAATCTGCACAGCATTGGATGGGGCATGTAGTACCAAGAGGCAGAAAGTGAGTGCATTACATGGTGGAGAATTATCTGTCACACGTTTACTGGTACTGAAGGATGGTACTTGCCTTCTATGCCTTGAAGGTGCGTCCTTCTCTGTGGTAAAGTGCTGTCAGTTTCGGCATGCACCCTGATATTATTTTCACCTGAGGAGGATCCCACCTCCTGAATAATCCGCTCAGTTATTACCAAACTGGACCTGATGAAGGGGGGTGTCCATTTCCAAAAAGCATAGTCTGTTATCTGCGCTCGATGACAATTTTAAATAAAAATCCTTCATGATAAGATTACTGCTATAAAATTTCTGAGTTGTGAGGTAGAGTGCGAGTATTTTGGTCGCGCTGCTTGAACGGACAACTAGGAGGTTATGTACACATACATTCGATTGGTACCTATTTAAAACATATTGCAAATTCAAAACAGTAATGCTTCAAGGTTAACACATGATATTTGGACGATCGTGTTTCAGGTCTGAATGACCCCTTCTTCAGGTCCACAGGTTCTTTCTATGTAGAGGGGTTGCTATGAAGCATATGTAGAAAGAAACTGTCTTATAGATGCTTTATGTGGAGTTGATATATGAGCTGGAGGACAGAGTTTTGATCGGAAAGAGTATCTATGGTGTTGTTAAGTTGTCTGGTCGGTCAGCCAGCAGCGAGTCGACCAGAGTTAATGTGTACATTAACTACCTAGTTGTCATTCAAGCAGCGCAACCAAATACGGCACTCTACCTCACAACCCATCCTTCAAGCCAGAGGAGCAGCAGCTTCAGTATTTATTTTTGTGGGAATTAAAGAACCCACTCCTATAGAGGAACCCATACCCTGCACCCTTACAATTTCTTCCTTCCCATGGAGCACGGTGGTCGTTTAACTGCATAAAGAAGCCATAAACTTCTGAGACGCATGTCTTTTACCATTTTTTAATTGTAGCTTAACTTCTTGTATATACCCGCCACCTCGGGTGCTGCCTCTGGAGGAGACCTACAAATACCAAGTCCAGCTACAACCAGGAATATATAGTAAATGCAATGTGGATAGGTAATATAGCTAATCTGTGCGGCTTTCTTTTTATCAGCCACTTTTCAATAAATCTGTTTCATTAACATTGTCTGCATGTATATCACCTTTGTCTTTGCCTCCTTTGGCTTCAGTTTTCCCTGTTCTCATTATACGCCCTTTGCACATAGCACGTTTTCCTCTCTCACTGCTCTAGGCCTTCCCTTGGCATCACTTCTGGTCTCTCTTTTCATCGTTTATCCTTACGACAGAGACAGGAAGATGGGAGGAACAGGATTAGTCATCATCTCTGCTGCAGCTCCTCCTATTATCACGTGCTTAGACTTTAAATAGAATCACAGAAAGTCTGTAGTAGCACGGTGTCCCTGTCTCGGATCGCGGGTGCATCCATGCTCCTCCGTGTGCCCCTGCTGCAGCCGGTCTCCTCAACTCACCTCTCCGGTCCTGCTCTTCCCCGGACTGCTGTGGGCGCACGTCCCGCCTTCTAGGTGCGCGCGCGGCTCCTGCCGAAATTTAAAGGGCCAGCGCACCGCTAATTGGTGAGCTTGGTGTAAAACCAGGTGGCCACTTGGATTCCGGTCCCGGTGTCTGCTAGTCATCTCCCACGGTGGTCCAGGGATCCACTGATCTGACACACGGAGTAAGTAGCAGAAATGCTGAAACTTGTGACCATTCAGGATTTTTTTAACATTTTTTAATTTTTTTTGGATTCTTTAAGGGCAGTAGAGGCAATTAGTACAAGAGAGGGCAACTTTAGTTTAATATTCAGGACGCTGTGGGACATATATCCAGGGGCACAAATGTTTAATATTAAATTCGGTAAATGTGCATTATTATGTACTCATGGGTAGGACTAATGTATTTTGTGACTTTATCAATGCAAGATCATGACTGACACTTACTGGGAATTTCTTGTCATGGTAAATAATAGGGTTCAACAGCACAGTTGGACATATAAGGGAACCATAGTCTATTACTGTTCGTTGTTGTGTGGCCTTTTATTGCTCTATGTTGTTAAAAAGCTCAAGATTGACTGGGTTAAGTAATTAGTTGACATGAGGAACGTGAATCATTATCACAACTAACGAGACAAACCACTTTACCAATAATAACAGTTAAAGAGTCCAGAAAGATTCAGAATCAGTAAATCTCTAGGTTGGGAGAAGTTCCCTGTTGAGTCAACTAGCCACATGTTCCTCTCCCGTGTTGCTCTCCTGGTTTTGAAAACTCATAGGGGAAGATTTATCAAGTGTCTGAAAGTCAGAATATTCTAGTTGCCCATGGCACAATCACAGCTCTCTTTCATCTTACCAGTGCTCATGAATATTAAAGGGAGCTGTGATTGGTTGCCATGGGCACTAGAAAATTCTTGACTTTCAGACACTTTATAAACTGCCCCATAGACTCACTATGGGAACCATTGGCTACTTGTGGGTCATAGGATAACACAACCAGATTTCCTGTTTCTGTTGGCCTTGGTTAGGTTGCATAAAATTTGATTATCTTTGAACTTTGGACTTTTGTTCTCCATAATTAACACATTAATTCCTAATGTTTCTGCAGTGGTACTAGTTGCACTGTAACTCAGAGAGCACAGCAGTGCTGTGCATAATGTGACTATTTCTCTTTTTTCTTTCTAATACACTTGAAAATGGGGCTTTATGACCATGAGACCCAATAAGATTGATCAATCCTATCCACTATAATGTCTACTGACTTACAGTGTTTCTAAGCCCATCCATTTCCTTCTCCATTACCGCAGATCCTGACCAGTTGTAATGTAATGATCTATATGAAGTCTGCACCCACCCGAAATTCAGGCTAAACCAGAGTGTTTGCATGACACATCTGTGAGCCTCTTGCAACCACCAAAATTTTGAAAAGATGTTAACTCTTTGAGTGCTTTTCTTTATGTCAACCTAATGTATTCCATGCAAAAAAACGAAGGCCAGCAAAACAAAAGAAGGGACATATGAGAGGAATAATATGCACAAAAATTTGAAAGATTAATAAACAATTTTTATTGGTCAAAAATACATAATAAAATTACATGTATTAAAAGGTGGCTTCAGGAGAGACGAGATTCACATGTGCAGCAACCATGATACACAGGGACAGTAATACATTTTTAAATGTAGGCAAGTGGGGTAACCAACCATTGTAAACTATGCCCGTTCAGACCTCAAAATATCATCAGGTACTCATGCAGCCAGGTACTCATGGTCACAAGGACCCAGACCACTATATTTAACCTATGCATGTATGCTTATGTTTTTTGATACTATCACATTTCTTGTGGATGATGATGATGATATTTTGAGGTCTGGACGGGCATAGTTTACAATGGTTGGTTACCCCACTTGCCTACATTTAAATTTTTGTGCATATTATTCCTCTCATATGTCCCTTCTTTTGTTTTGCTAGTGAACCCTTTAATTAGGTGAGAGGAGCACCTTGTGTCCCTCATTAGAAATTCCATTGGTACAGTTTACACTAACCGTTATGTCTATGATCTAAACAGTGTGTATTTACTAATGTATTTCCATGTTGTACAGAGTATGACTGAGGGCTCAGTTTATTGCCTAACCCACCAATGTACACTCCAGGCTTCTTCAAGGTTGCAAAGGAAGATAAAGTACAATGGAAGTACATACAATATGGTCCGAAAAAGAAAAAACATCCAGTGAGCGGCAGTTCTGTGGGCGGAAATGCCTTGTTGATGCCAGAGGTGAACGGAGAATGGGCAGACTGGTTCGAGCCGATAGAAAGCAGTGGCGTAACTACCACCATAGCAGCCGTAGCGGTTGCTACGGGGCCCATGAGTGTCAGAGGCCCGGGCAGCGGCACAATCACAATGTCTGGAGACTGCAATGTATTTCCGTACCCGGTCCGACCGCCTCACGGGCCCTGCTATACGCTCATTAAGGTTGATATCATGGCCTGTTCCCCCCTTTGTCAAGCCCGCCCCAGTGTTTCTGTCCTGTCCCCAGCGCACAGACCGTCTGGCCAGCACGTTGCTCCCGTGGCTGGCATACTGGTCCCACAGCTGCCCATCCAGCCGCTACACTTCTACCGCAGCTGCCCGGCCAGCATGATGCTCTCACGGCCGGTACCTTGGTCCCACAGCTGCCCGCCTGTCCTCAGCGCTGCTCCTGCTGGTGCCCGGAGGACATGTTGCTCCCGCGGCTGCCCAGCCGTTACCCCGGTCCCCTCAAAGTCGCCCTAAACGCTGCTCCCGCAGCTGCCTGGCAGGGTCCCCGGCCCTGCGGCCACCCTGCAGGCTCTCTGGCCCCGCGGCCACCCTACAGGTTCCCGGCCCGGCGGCCACCGTGCAGGCTCCCCGGTCCCGCGGCCACCCTGCAGGTTCCCCGGTCCCGTGGCCACCCTGCAGGCTCCCCGGTCCCGTGGCCACCCTGCAGGCTCCACGGTCTCGCGGCAACCCTGAAGGCTCCCCGGCCCTGCGGCCACCCTGCAGGCTCCCTGGCCCCGCGGACACCCTGCAGGTTCCCGGCCCGGCGGCCACCGTGCAGGCTCCCCGGTCCCGCGGCCACCCTGCAGGCTCCCTGGACCTGCGGCCACCCTGCAGGCTCCCCAGTCCCGCGCCCACCCTGCAGGCTCCCTGGACCCGCGGCCACCCTGCAGGCTCCCTGGACCTGCGACCCTCCACACTGCTGACGGCCGCTGCTGCCCGGCCAGCACACTTCATAGTCTTGCAGGATGCCTCCTAACCGACCCACCCCACTGCAAGATATGTAAGTCCCTATATATGTATGTATAGTTAATTAATGTATGCTATATGTGTGCATTTGCTTACAGTATATACTGTATGTATGTGTGTATTTGCTGTATGTGTGTATTTGCAGTATGAGTGTATATGCTGTATATAATGTATGTATGTGTGTATATGCTGCATATACTGTATGTATGTGTGTATATGCTGTAAACACTGTATGTATGTGTGTATATGCTGCATATACTGTATGTATGTGTGTATATGCTGTAAACAACCTCCAAGGCGTACAGCGCCAGTTCGTGCCACATGTCCATCTTTGAAACCCAGTAGTTGTAGGGAGCTGTGTGATCATTTAGGACGATGGTATGGTCGGCTACGTACTCCCTCACCATCTTTCTGTAAAGATCAGCCCTACTCTGCCGAGACTGGGGACAGGTAACAGTGTCTTGCTGGGGTGACAAAAAACTGGCAAAGGCCTTGTACAGCGTACCCCTGCCAGTGCTGGAAAAGCTGCCTGCTCGCCTACTGTCCCTCGCTACTTGTCCCGCAGAAGTACGCCCTCTGCCGCTAGCGCTGTCAGAAGGGAAATACTGTTTCAGCTTGTGCACCAGGGCCTGCTGGTATTCATGCATTCTCACACTTCTTTCATCTCCAGGGATGAGAGTGTAAAGATTTTGCTTGTACCGTGGGTCCAGTCTGTGTTGACTCCTCAAAGTTACTCAGCACCTGACAGATATCAGACATCCACGTCCACTCCTCATTGTAGACTTGAGGAAGCTGACTGACCTGACTACCAGTTCTGGTGGAAGTTGACATCTGGCTGGTAAACTCTGGATAACATGGTTAATGTTTAATTCCACCTCGTGGGCACGTCGCACAATAGTCGGTGAGCGGGTAGTTGGAGGCGGCGCTGCGCTGCCCTGAGAGTGGCAGCATCTGTGCTGGGCTTCCTGAAATGTGCACAGATGCGGCGCACCTTCGTGTGCAAATCAGACAGATTGGGGTATGTCTCGAGGAACCGCTGAACTATAAGATTTAACACATGGGCCAGGCATGGCACATGTGTCAGTCTGCCGAGTTGCAGAGCCACCAGCAGGTTACGGCCGTTGTCACACACAAACATGCCTGGCTTCTGGTTCAGCGGTGCCACCCACAGATCAGTCTGCGCCGTGACAACCTGTAATAGCTCTTGGGCGGTGTGACTTTTATCGCCTAGGCTCAGCAGTTTGAGCACCGCAGTTTAGCGACGGCACTGCTGCTGTGCCTAGAGCTACTGACTGATGCCGTCATGCCCACGGATGGTAATTCGGAGGAGGAGGTGGAGGAGGGGTGGGAGGAGGAGGAGGCATAGTAGGCCTGAGAGACCTGGACTGAGGTACTGAGGTGGGCCCCGCAATCCTCGGCGTCGGCAGTACATGTGTCCGTGGTCAGGTGGACCTTGTCAGAAACGGCGTTGGTCAGGGCACGGATGATGTTGTCTGAAACGTGCTGGTGCAGGGCTGGGACGGCACATCGAGAAAAGTAGTGGCAGCTGGGGACCGAATACCGAGGGGCGGCCGCCGCTATGAGGTTGTGAAAGGCCTCGTTCTCTACCAGCCTATAGGGCAGAATCTCCAGGCTGAGTAATTTGGAGATGTAGACGTTGAGGGCTTGGACGTGTGGGTGGGTTGCACTGTATTTCCTCCTGAGCTCCAGCGTATGGGGTATAGACAGCTGAACGTTGCGCATGGAGACATTGGTGGATGCTGTGGAGGATCGTGGAGGCAAAGGTGTGGTTTTCGCACTGGAGGTGTTTGGGCCAGGGTCCTGGGCAGGGGGATGACTAGCAGAGGCAGCAGATGACACAGGGGAAGGAGCAGTGGTGTGCCCAGCCAGAGGTGAACGGCCTTGGTTCCATTGAGTGGGGTGTTTAGCATTCATATGCCTGCGCATACTGGTGGTGGTTAAGCTGGTAGTGGTGGAACCCCTGCTAATCCTAGTGTGGCACAGGTTGCAATCCACAGTCCGTAGGTCATCCGGTGTTTCTTTAAAGAACCTCCAGATTTCTGAAAATCTAGCCCTCGCCATGGGAGCTTGACTACGTTAAACATTTGGCGCTGATGCACCAGCTCTGGCCCTGCCTCTCCGTCTGTAGGAGGAGGAGGTGGAGGAGGGGTGGGAGGAGGAGGAGGCATAGTAGGCCTGAGAGACCTGGACTGTGGTAGGCCCCGCAATCCTCAGCGTCGGCAGTAAATGAGCAGCCCCAGGGTCAGACTCGGTCCCAGCCTCCACCAAGTTAACCCAATGTGTCGTCAGCAACATATAGTGGCCCTGCCCGGCAGCACTCATCTACGTGTCCGTGGTCAGGTGGACCTTGTCAGGGCACGGATGATGTTGTCTGACACGTGCTGGTGCAGGGCTGGTATGGCACATCGGGAAAAGTAGTGGCGGCTGGGGACCGAATACCGAGGGGCGGCCATCGCCATGAGGTTGCGAAAGGCCTTGGTTTCTACCAGCCTATAGGACAGTATCTCCAGGCTAAGTAATTTGGAGATGTGGATGTTGAGGGCTTGGGCGTGTGGCTTTATTGCACTGTACTTCCTCTTGCGCTCCAGCGTCTGGGGTGTGGAGATCTGAACGCTGCGCATGGAGACATTGGTGGATGCTGTGGAGGCGTAGGTGTGGTTTTCGCATGGGAGGTGTTTGGGCCGGGGTCCTGGGCAGGGGGCTGACTAGCAGAGGCAGCAGATGACACAGGGGAAGGAGCAGTGGTTTCCCGGCCGGAGATGAACGGCCTTGGTTCCATTGAGTGGGGTGTTTAGCATTCATATGCCTGCGCATACTGGTGGTGGTTAAGCTGGTAGTGGTGGATCCCCTGCTGATTCTGGTTTGGCAACGGTTGCACACCACAGTCCGTCGGTCATCCAGAGTTTCTTTAAAGAACCTCCAGACTTCCGAAAATCTAGCTCTCGCAACGGGAGCTTCACTACATGAAACATTTGGCGCTGATGCACCAGCTCTGGCCCTGCCTCTCCGTCTGGCCCCACCACTGCCTCTTCCAACCTGTTCTCGTCGAGGACTCGCCTCCGTCTCAGAAGCACTTTGTTCACCCGGCCTATCAACCCAGCTTGGGTCTGTCACCTCATCATCCTCCGATCCCTCAGTCTGCTCCCCCCTCGGACTTCCTGCCCTGACAACAACTTCACCACTGTCTGACAACCTCTTTACACACTTCTTCCACTACGTCAACAATGTCATCATCACCCACAGACTGGCCATCGGAAAAGAGTTTAGCAGCAACCAGACAAGTGGTTTGTGACTCTGGGAAGGGTCCAGAAAACAGTTCCTCAGAGTATGCCGTTTCTTTTTTTGTGTTTTTTTGTGTTTTTTGTGTTTTTTGTGTTTTTTAGTGTTTTTGTTTTTTTAACAAAACAATGCTATCCTATTGCTATGGATAGTTTCTATCCTACACTGACAGCACACAACAGGATTTTGTGCTGTGCCTGATGACTTTTAGTTTTGAAAAAAAATAAAGAAAAAGCAGACTGTGCCTAATTCAATCAAACCCCTAATAAATTGTCCCACTTAGGTGTTTGAGATGAATATGTGTGTCACTAAGACAGTGATGGACAACCTTTTGAGCTTGGCGTGTCAAAATTTGCCAAAAAACCGAGCATAACTCAGGTGGTGTGTCACCTTGACAAAAAAAACATAATTTAGTGATATTTATTGTTTAAATAACAAATATGTATAATCATTTAACTTCTAGGGTACTTTAATCCTAGGCTGTGTGATTGATCCTACCATGTACTGCCATACTACAGTACATGGGTGTATGGGGATTTCCACATCATCTATTTATAACAATGTGCTGGACAATCTCTCAGCCTCCCGGCTACTGCACCTGGCTGTGTAAGAGCCGAGGATGAAACTTAACTCTCTGGCGGCCGCGTGTCACTGAAACTGGCTATGCGTGTCAGCACTGACACGCGTGTCATAGGTTGGCCATCACTGCACTAAGAGCTAAACAGAACATTCGCAAGACTCCCTGCAAATTCGTCACAATATGGTACTAGCTGCACTACTAGTGCCAGCAAGGCCAGCCACAAGCAAATCAACAAAAAATAAAATATAACGCTATTGTAGCGGTAAGAAGGCCTGTTGGGTTCTCGTATGGCTAGTTTCTAGCCTACACTGACAGCACACAACTGGATTTTGTGTCCCGGACATCCGCCCTACAACACTTCAGCCTACTGTCCGATCTCTTTACACCTTCTTCATTCTACTCACTGCATCATCACCCACAGTACGGCCATGGCTACAAGAGTTAGAGCAAACATACAAGTTGGTTTGTGACTCCTGCGGAAGGTCCAGAAACACGTGCCTCAGAGTGCGCGTTGTCCTATGGCCAATTTCCTGGAGGGGGCGACCTGGGGGGAAGGAGGCGAGGTGGAGGAGCTGGAGAGTGCTGATTTCGGTGACAATGGGTGGACTGCGTGGAAGACTGACTGGTGGACAAATGGCTAGAAGGCAGTGGTCAAATCCCGACTCACCTTTGCACTTTATGGCCTCAACAGTGCTGCTAACCACGGAGCCCAGTAACTGAGACATGACCTAGGGAGTGTAGCCTGCGGCGCTTCCCCTGCCACTCCACAGCGTGGTGTCTCACCCCGCGGACTACAGCCTCTGCCCCTGCATAGTAGGGATGCCCTCGTCCTCTACCCCTAGCCCTCGGTTCACATTTTCAAAATTAAAGTGCACTGTAAATTTTTTTTGGTTTTTTTGTGTTTTTTTTTTTTTTAACAAAACAATGCTATCCATTGCTATGGCTATTTCTAACCAACTGACAAGCACACAAGGAGGTTTTGTGCTGTGCTGATGACTTTTACTTTTGAAAAAAAAAAATTAAAAAAGAAAAAGCAGACTGTGCCTAATTCAATCAAACCCCTAATAAATTGGTCCCACTTAGGTTTTGGATGGATATGTGTGGCAATAAGGCTAAACACAGAACGTTCGAAGCAATACTCCTGCAAATTCGTCACAATAGGTACTAGCTGCACTAACTAGTGCCAGCAAGGCCAGCCGCAAGCAAAATCAACAAAAATAAAATATAAAACGCTATTGTAGCGCTAAGAAGACCTGTTGGTAGTTCCGTATGGCTGAGTTTCTAAGACCTACACTGACAGCACACACTGGATTTGGGTGTGCTATGGCCCATGACTTTTAGTTTTGAAAAAAAAAAATCGGCGAGACTGTGCCTAATTCATCAAATCCCTAATATTGTCCACTTCAGGAGTTTGAGATGTATAGATGTGTCACTAAGCCAAACAAACATTCGCAAGTCTCCTGCAATTGTCACAATACGTACTAGCTGCATACTAGTGCCAGCAAGGCAGCACAAGCAATCAACCCAAAAATAAAAATGTAACGCTATTTAGCCCAGAAGGCCTGTTGGGTTCGATCGTAGTGGCTATTCGAGCCTACACCTGACAGCACACAACTGGATTTTGTGCTGTGCCTGATGACTTTGAGTTATTAAAAAAAGAAAAGTAAAAAGAAAAAAAGAAAGCAGACTGTGCCTAATTCAATCAAACTCCTAATAAATTGTCCCACTTAGGTGTTTGAGATGGATATGTGTGTCACAAAGAGCTAAATAGAACGTTCGCAATTCTCCCTGATAATTTGTCACAATATGGTGCTAGCTGCACTACTAGTGCCAGTAAGGCCAGCCACAAGCAAATCAACAAAATATATATAACGACTCTATTGTAGCCCTAAGAAAGCCTTTTGGGTCTTCTATGCCTGTTTCTAACCTACACTGACAGCACACAACTGGATTTTGTGGTGTGCCTGTCACTTTAAGTTTTGAAAAAAAAAAAATCGGCAGACTGTGCTAATTCAATCACACCCTAATAAATTGTCCCACTTAGGTGTTTGAGATGATATGTGTGTCACTAAGAGCTAAATAGAAACGTTCGCAATCTCCCTGCAAATTCGTCACAATATGGTACTAGTAACGCTATGTAGCCCTAAGAAAGCTGGTTGGGTTCTTGTATGCCTAGTTTCTAACCTAAACTGACCAGCACACAACTGATTTTGTGCTGTGCCTGTCACTTTAAGTTTTGAAGAAAAAAAAATCAGCAGATGTGCCTAATTCATCAACCCCTAATAAATTGTCCCACTTAGGTGTTTGAGATGGATATGTGTGTCACTAAGAGCTAAATAGAACGTTCGCTCTCTCTGCAAATTCGTCACAATATGGTACTAGCTGCACTACTAGTGCCAGCAGCCAGCCACAAGCAAATCAACAAAATATATATAATGCTATTGTAGCCCTAAGAAAGCCGGTTGGGTTCTTGTATGCTAGTTTCTAACCTACACTGACAGCACACAACTGGATTTGTGTGTGTGCCTGTCACTTTAAGTTTTGAAGAAAAAAAAATCAGCAGACTGTGCCTAATTCAATCAAACCCCTAATAAATGTCCCACTTAGGTGTTTTAGATGGATATGTGTGTCACTAAGAGCTAAATACAACGTTTCGTAAGTCTCCTGCAAATTCATCACAATATGGTACTAGCTGCACTACTAGTGCCAGCAAGCCCGCCACAAGCAAGAAAAAAAAATCTTGGGTTCCTTGTAGACTCACTCCTGCCTAACAGTAAGCTAATATAACACCCTAAACGCTATCCTCCTGCAGCAGCAGCAGCTCTCTCTAGTCTCTAACGGCATTCAGACAGAGAATAGTGCTAGCACGCGCGGGCAGGGGCTAGTCTATTCCAGGTCACCTGATCAGGCCAGCCTGCTATCGACTTGTAAGGGTACCAAGTCATGCGGGTGGTGTGCAGAGTCTCCTGCTTGTGATTGGCTCTTTTTCTGGCCACCATAAATCAAAAACGGTGGGAGAATGCATTTTCTCGAGCTGGCGAAATATTCGTCCGAGCAACGAGCAGTTGCGAGTATGCTAATGCTCGAACGAGCATCAAGCTCGGACGAGTGTGTTTGCTCATCTCTAATCATTACATTTTCCACTGGTCAGGATCTGCGGTAATGGAGAAGGAAATGGGTTGGCTTAGAAAACACTGAAAGTCAGTAGACATTATACTGGGATAGGATTGTTCAATTTTATTGGTGTCTAATGGTCACAAAGCCCCATTTTCAAGTGTACAAGACATGGGGTGCTGGTATTAGAAGGAGGAAAGAGAAATAGTCATATCTATGCACAACACTGCTGTTCTCTCTGAGTTATCAGTGCAACTAGTACCAATTGCAGAAACATTAGGAATTAATATACAAATATATACAAATAAGAATACAAACATATTGGGGGTCATTTACTAAGGGCCCGATTCGCGTTTTCCCGACGTGTTACCCGAATATTTCCGATTTGCGCCGATTGTACCTGAATTGCCCCGGGATTTTGGCGCACGCGATCGGATTGTGGCACATCGGCGCCGGCATGCGCGCGATGGAAATCGGGAGGCGCGGCCGAACGAAAACCCGACATATTCGGAAAAACCGCCGCATTTAAGAACGGAAAATGTGTCGCTCGGGACGCGCTTACCTTCACTCAGCCCGAGCCGGTGAACTCCAGCGCGTTCAGATGCTTTTCAGCGCAGCAGCGCCACCTGGTGGACGGCGGAGGAACTACCTAATTAAATCCCGGTCGGACCCGAATCCAGCGCAGAGAACGCGCTGCTGGATCGCGAATGGACCGGGTAAGTAAATCTGCCCCATTGTGGGAGATTTATAACAAGTGTCTGAGAAACAAAACTGCTATATTTGCTCATGGTAGCCAATCAGAACTCAGCTTTAATTCTCCCAGAGCAGTTTATTAAATGAAAACTAAGCTATGATTGGCTGCCATGAGCAACTAAAACAGTTTTGTTCCCAGGAACTCTTGATAAATCTCCCCCATTAGGTATCCCTGTAGCCTAAAGTCTAAATATGATATAATAATAAAAAAAAAAAATAAAAAAAATAAAAAATATATATATATATATATATATATATATATATATATATATATATATATATCATGTTGTGGCCCTTACAGTAAAACATAAATAACCAGAAGCAAAAACATTATCTGCGTTTCTCCAAAGAAAGAATTCATGTTTTGGTGGCTGGCAATCAACAATGTAAAGAACAAGATCCTGTTTAAGTTATCAGTGAATAAAACATTTCCTCATTTGCTTGTTTTTAAACTTGCATTACCATAACTGAAAATTTAGTGATTGTATACAGTACATGTTATCTGGGATTCTGAAAACATGTAGCCAAGAGGAAATTAATTGTTTATACTGTCTGCTCTCTAAGAACATGACTTTAAAGACCTTTTACTCTAGTAAATGATGTAGCAACTAGACTGAGCAGAATCTAGTAAGTAGTAGATTTAATAGTTATCCTACAATGGAATGAAGACTAACCAAATGTACATAGGTTATAAAAGCTTTGCTCCATTCTATCAAGTCCAGCTACAAGCCAGGAATATATAGTAAATGCAATGTGGATAGGTATATATAGCTAATCTGTGCGGCTTTCTTTTTATTCAGCCACTTTTCAATAAATCTGTTTCATTATACATTTGTCTGCATGTATATTCACCTTTGTCTTTGCCTCCTTTGAAAGCTTCAGTTTTTCCCTGTTCTCATTATACTGCCCTTTGCACATATGCACGTTTTCCTCTCTCACTGCTCTAGGCCTTCCTCTTGGCATCACTTACTGTGTCTCTCTTTTCATCGTTTATCCTTACTGACAGAGACAGGAAGATGGGAGGAACAGGATTAGTCATCATCTCCTGCTGCAGCTCCTCCTATTCATCAGTGCTTAGACTTATAAATAAAGAATCACAGAAAGTCTGTAGTAGCACGGTGTCCCTGTCTCGGATCGCGGGTGCATCCATGCTCCTCCGTGTGCCCCTGCTGCAGCCCGGTCTCCTCACTCACCTCTCCCGGCTCCTGCTCTTCCCCGGACTGCTGTGGGCGCACGTCCCCGCCTCCTAGGGTGCGCGCGCGGCTCCTGCCGAAAATTTAAAGGGCCAGCGCACCGCTAATTGGTGAGCTCTGGTGAAAACCAGGTGCCACTTGGATTCCGGTCCCAGGTGTCTGCTAGTTCCATCTCCCACGGTGGTCCAGAGGATCCACTGATCCTGACACACGGAAGTAAGTAGCAGAAATGCTGAATCACTTGTTGACACATTCAAGGATTTTTTTAAACAGTTTTTTAATTTTTTTTTGGATTCTTATTAAGGCAGTAGAGGCAACTTATGTACAAGAGAGGGCAACTTTAGTTTAATATTCAGGAGCGCTGTGGGACATTATATCCAGGGGGCACAATATGGTTTAATATTAAATTCAAGAGGTAAAATGTGCATTATTATGTACTCATGGGTAGGACTAATGTATTTGGTGACTTTATCAATGCAAGATCATGACTGACACTTACTGGGAATTTCTTGTTCATGGTAAATAATAGGGTTCAACAGCACAGCTTTGGACATATAAGGGAACCATAGATCTATTACTGTTCGTTGTTGTGTGGCCTTTTATTGCTCTATGTTGTTAAAAAAGCTCAAGATTGACTGGGTTAAGTAATTAGTTGACATGCAGGAACGTGAATCATTATCACAACTAACGAGACAAACCACTTTACCAATTAATAACAGTTAAAGAGTCAAGAAAGATTTCACAATCAGTAAATTCTCTAGGTTGGGAGAGGTTCACTGATTTGAGTCAACTAAGCCACATGTTCCTCTCCAGGCGTTGCTCTCCTGGTTTTTGAAGACTCCTAGACTCACTATGGGAACCCATAGGCTACTTTGTGGGTCATAGGAATAACACAACCAGATTTCCTGTTTCTCTTTGGCCTTGTTAATGGTTGGCACTACAATTTGATTATCTTTGAACTGTGGACTTTTGTTCTTCCATAATTAACACATTAATTCCTAATGTTTCTGCAGTGGTACTAGTTGCACTGATAACTCAGAGAGCACAGCAGTGTTGTGCATAGATGTGACTATTTCTCTTTCTTCTTTCTAATACCAGTACACTTGAAAATGGGGCTTTGTGACCATTAGACACCAATAAAATTGAACAATCCTATCCCAGTATAATGTCTACTGACTTACAGTGTTTTCTAAGCCCATCCATTTCCTTCTCCATTACCGCAGATCCTGACCAGTGTAAAATGTAATGATCCTATATGAAGTCTGCACCCAACACACAAATTCAGGCTACAACCCAGTGTTTGCATGACCACATCTGTGAGCCTCTTGCACCCACCAAATTTTGAAAAGATGTTAATCTTTGAGGCTTTTCTTCTATGTCAACCTAATGTATTTCCATGCAAAACAAAAGAAGGGACATATGAGAGGAATAATATGCACAAAAATTTGAAAGATTAATAACAATTTTTATTGGTCAAAAATACATAATAAATTACATGTGTTTAAAGGTGGCTTCAGGAGAGACAAGATTCACATTGCAGCAACCATGATACACGGACAGTAATACATTTTTAAATGTAGGCAAGTGGGGTAACCAACCATTGTAAACTATCCCGTTCAGACCTCAAAATCTATCAGGTACTCATGCAGCCAGTACTCATGGTCACAAGACCCAACCACTATATTTAACCTATGCATGTATGCTATGTTTTTTGATACTATCCACATTTCTTGTGGATGATGATGATGATATGTTGAGGTCTGGACGGGCATAGTTTACAATGGTTGGTTACCCCACTTGCCTACATTTAAAAATGTATTACTGTCCCTGTGTATCATGGTTGCTGCACATGTGAATCTCGTCTCTCCTGAAGCCACCTTTTAATACATGTATTTTATTATGTATTTTTGACCAATAAAATTGTTTTATCTAATCTTTCAAATTTTTGTGCATATTATTCCTCATATGTCCCTTCTTTTGTTTTGCAGTGACCCTTTAATTAGGTGAGAGGAGCACCTGTGTCCCTCATTAGAAATTCCATTGGTACAGTTTACACTAACCGTTATGTCATGATCTAAACAGTGTGTTATTTACTAATGTATTTCCATGTTGTACAGAGTATGACTGAGGGCTCAGTTTATTGCCTACCCCCAAATGTACACTCCACTTCTCAAGGTTGCAAAGAAATAAAGACAATGGAAGTATACAATAGTATTTATTTATATTCCATATGCATGCATGTAAGTGCATTCTAAAGGAATTTATCAACACATTCAAGCATGTTTAAACCATGGACAGGGAGATAACAGGGAGATACATCAGGCAGAGGGAAGGGGAATTCTGAGGGGGCAGGCGGGGAGTGGGATATCTGTTCCTGCACAATGTAACATCCTGTGAAGCTACAGCATGAAAGGACTCTGGTAAGATGGAGAAGATTACCACAGTCACAGTGTCTGCATCTATGAGTAAGTGTCCCTGGTTTACCATTCTTGGAATGATGGAAGATTTCCTTTATATTGAAATGAATTGTTTTTTGTTATATTTTTTTTTAGTATTGTATATACCGTATATATCGAGTATAAGCCGACCCGAGTAAAGCCGAGGTACCTAGTTTTACCACCAAAAACTGGAAAAATCTATTGACTCGAGTATAGCCGGGGTGGTAAATGCATTGGTCACAGCCTCCCAGTATATAGCTGCCATACCCCTTCTGTATATAGCCTGCCAGCCCCTTATGTATATAGCCTGCCAGCCACTTTAAGTATATAACCTGCCAGCCGTTTATGTATATAGCCTGGCAGCCCCTGTATGTATATAGCCTGCCACCACTTTATGTATTAGCCTGCAGCCCCTTTATGTATATAGCCTGCCAGCCACTTTATGTATATAGCCTGCCAGCCCCTTTATGTATATAGCCTGCCAGCCCCTTTCTTTATTAACCTGCCACCCCTTTCTTTATAACACCTGCCACCCCTTTCTGTATATAGCCTGCCAGCCCCTTTCTGTATATAGCCTGCCAGCCCTCTGTTGACGGTAAAAAAATAATAAACTTCTATTTACCATTCCGACGGCCCAGACAGCTCCTCCTCATATGCATGCCGCAGGTCCGCGCGCTCATGGCCGCGCCTCTTCGTCTTCATCCGGCTCAGGGCCGAGACAGCTCTGTCGCACGGCCCGCCTGGCACTCAACTTGTAATGGGTTTGGGTTAGTAATGGGTTTGGGTTAGAGACCATTCCCTCTTTATATATTATGTACACAGTTCAGACTAGATTTCCAAAATCTATACATTTTTCTGCTTTTACTTTTAAAAGCCAATACAGTATGCCATC
Organism: Engystomops pustulosus; assembly: GCA_019512145.1. Classification (NCBI taxonomy): domain Eukaryota; kingdom Metazoa; phylum Chordata; class Amphibia; order Anura; family Leptodactylidae; genus Engystomops; species Engystomops pustulosus. Next base: position 46,992 of record WNYA01001332.1, on the reverse strand, counting down.
ACCACCTCCCTATGTGATTCTATTATTTGGCCTATATAATTTTAAAAAAAATCTTTAATTTCTTTATGTCTAAATGGCCTTTCCTCTAAAGTATTGTGTTTCCTGAACCTTTGAGAAGTCTTTGAAAAAGAAAAAATATGCTGTATGCAACTCCTAATTTTTAAAGTATATCATATTAAATGCCGTTTTCAAAATATGTATGGTACTTTAAAAAAAACCTTAGTGATGTTCACTCATACAAAAATATTAATCCCCCAAATTCTTTAAGTCTTCAGCCTCCTTGGGAATAGAATAACTGTAGGGCTCAATTTGTACCGGTAGCTTATGATTAAAGATGAAAACTTTGCTGAGGTATCTGATTTTTAAACACCTCATTTTAATGTAAATCCTATTATTAAATAATTCAGATTTTATTTTCACATGGTATTGGATATATTACTTCACAGTTGAAACAATGTTTCTAATGGAATCAACATTTTCTTCACAACACAATACAGTTTCCAAAAAGTAATATAACATTGTTTTAGACAAAAACTTTAACAATAAAAGAAAGCAAACAAAGGTAGTGTGACCAAATAGAGAAATGAACAGAAACATTTTGGGGAACAGCTAATCCATGTGACCTTTTCAAATATATGAAACAACCCATCACTGGGCTTAGCGACACCCCCTGCTCCTCTACAGCCAATCACAAGTGTGGGGAGTTATTCATATATGAAAAGGTCACATGTTTCCCAAGGGTGGGGGGGACTGCTCCTTTCCGCCCCTCCCATTAGGCAACTGCCTGTCACACAGCAGATGCTAATGAGTACAATATAACATATCTTTTTTTCTTTAAACCAATTTTTTATAACAAAACACTTTGGCAGTGTATGTACTATGCTCTGTGGGGACTGGGGAGTGCTAAAAATGGGTCTCCTGGTGACAGGTTCCCTTTAGCAGATAGTAGTAGAGCTGTAGGGCTATCAGTTGCAAAGTGCCTGCTGTTGTACAAAGGGTTAACAAAAATGCAATATTATCAGAGAAAAGAAGCCGTCATATGGATTTAAAATTGAAAGGAAAAGTATGGCTTTTGGATGTGGGGAGTAAGAAAATGGAAGCCAAAAAAATTAGCTGCAACCCTCATGAATTGAGATAGTCAATGAATCTATGCAAACTTTATCTTTTTCACCCTTTTATTCAAATACATTTCATGGTGCACAAATTATGAAAAAGTTACAAATATTGGCATATGACTCTATGCACCAGATCTTGATAAATTCCCCCCAATGTCTTCTGTCACAAGGATGTTGCTCAATATACCAGTGTCCAGTGCTGAGGACATAATGGTAAGTCTGATTGATAGTTAACTATAGACTACTTAGTAGTGATTGATTTTATCTATGTGAGTCAATGAAACTCAATATATAGCTGAGCACTTATGTTGTAGCTTTATAATTAAAAAAATTACTCAGTTTCCATATAGCTCTCCTAATAGAAATAAATAGAGCTCACAGCTCAGAGAAGATACTGTAAAACTCTGAACTCAAGGAAAAGAACTTTCCCCCACAGTAGCCAAATAGTAACATTATCCACTGTAGCCAATATGGTGCTTGATAGTTCTCAATATAGCTGTATATTTAAAATGCCCCAACATACGCCAAAATAGTCCCCGTACCCAACAATAACCATATAGTGCTTCTACAAGTTTTAAAGAAATATATGTACAGTGGCCGTGACCAGTATGGTAACAGTTCTCCCACATACCCAATCTAGTGACATGCTCCAACAGTAGCAATATAATCACAGTGCCCCCATAGCCTAATATAATAAGATTTTACCTCAGTAGTATTATAATCATAATGCTCCCAAGATAGCCGATTTAGTAACATTGCCCCACAGCAGCCAAGATGTTACAGTGTACGCACGTAGACTACATAGTCACTGTTGCCTCACGTAGTCATAAGTCACCATTCCACACAGTAGCCACAGTGCCACAGTCTTCCTTTCTGTAGCCATAATTTCACTGTGCTCCTAACCCCAGAGCACAAAAAGTAGTACTCACCTTTTTGACAATGACAGAATTGCACAAACCTGCTGGTCACATAAATATTATGCAAAGGATTGAGATTTGCCTCTTGAAGAGGTCTCATGTTTCTTCCCATCTTACAGGCACATGTCAATTGTGGTCACTGGATAGGTGAATGCACAGAATGGGCTTTTTGAGGTGTAAAAAGTCACAAAAACGTTGCATTGTACTCCAGGATTTGGAAGGCCATTGATCATATCTTTAAGATTGTTAATTTTTCTTGCTTTAGGTTCTTTTCATTTGTGTGTTCACTAATGACAAAGGTGTTGCCATCTTTGCTACAATAACTCTAGGTAGGATTAGATATGACTAACTTTCTGCTCTTTAAATACCTTAAACACACGTGATTGACCAACCTTGTTAGATACTAACAAATGCATAACAGGGACAGCCACAATTTTTATTTTCAGATCTCAGATATCTAGACTTATTTCTTTCTCTCTGCTTAGGCATTTTTTAAGTGACCATGTCTCTCAATAATTATTTTACCACTATATACTAGACCTCTATAGAGAATCCAGACTGGGTTTCCTACTGGGAATATGAGGGATGGCAGTAAAACATGTTAGAGTATGATGGTTGTATATTAGCAACCAAATGGAGCCACCCTTAACCGCTTAGACTTTAAAATAGGTTACAATATGGATGTGAGGGATATGTATACCATTGTTTATCATTTACAGTGGATTTTACAAAGTAATGGGATCTGACTCCTCGGCACTAATAGAACTTAGCTTTCTATCCAAGCTGCAGTCCGAGTTATGACAAGAAGAAGATACACTATGAACTATCTTACCGTCAATACTAAAATGCCACTGAAAATGATTTTGCAAGAGCTTGGCTGAGAGAATCTATATTTATCATTTTTGTAATTACTGATATGTTTATTCAATTATCTATAATATTTCTATATAAATATCAATTCATATTAATCTAAATCCTGTAGCCTATACTGTCAACTAACAGTCTGTGATAAAATCTGCTTTCTTAGTAAAAAAAAATATTATTTCCCATGAGCATTGGTATTTATTTAAAATTGTTATTTTTGTGGAACCATCTGTTTGTGTCTGAAATGAAACCCAGCATCTCGGTTGTAGTACTCAAGGGAAATACTCACCTAATTTTTCTTCATGATCCAAGTTCTTCCAGCAGGTTTACAAATAAATAAGATTAAATGTTGTGTATTCACTTTGCGTTAGAATTAAACACGCATATTTAATTCTCTGTTATTTACAGCTTTAAAAGCTGTGAAATTGTGATGATCAATATTCCAGAGTGTAAAAATGGAATTAGAAATTTAAGAAATGTTATGATTTCTGCAAGTAGCTTCCTCTTGTGACCACCATTATAAATAATTTTCTAGCTTGTATGCATAAGATTTGCACTTTCTATGGATACGGTACATGTGGTTATCTTTTAATTTAATTGATTAATTAGTTAGAATTTAAGTAAATTACTGTTGTTTCTTTGTCTTCATTTTGTTTAGAATATTGCAACTACAGTCTATCGAATGGAATACTGTTTTTAAGGCATAGTTGTGTTATTTCGTTTTGTAGTTGTGAACGGGATGGCATGATAGTTTCTGTATTAACTGATCATATCTAAAATGTGGAGATGTTTCATAGAAACTAATCAGGTTTGTAGCTTTCACATTAAAGTGTTTCTGACAATGAGAGTGGGGAGCTTTATATCCCTTTGTACCAGTTTAGAGATACCCCACCTATTTCATTTGTGTGACTGGTGACAGGTCTCTTGTGAAGAGAAACTGGTATAAGCAATAAAAAAATAAATGTCATGAAATGTGGAGTTTAAGGGGAGTTCCCTTCATGATTGTTATGTTTGTATTATAAAAGTTATACAATTATCCGATATCCTTTCTGTATCATTCCTCGCAGTTTTCTACATCTCCGCTTGCTGTCATTCTATAGAAAAATTCTATGTTTACATCTAGTGACAGAAAGCTGACCATGGTCACATAGGTGCACAGATCGTAATATCACAAAACTCTGATTACTCCTATAATACGGACAAGTCATGCACTTGTGTGACAATGGTCAGATTTGCACGTTTGCACTTATCCGTTTGTCCAGTTATGGGACTAGCCAGCTTACATAGTCAGGTGATTACAGGCTACTTTTGAAATATTATATTCAGTGTGTGAGGGGGTGTTGTTGGTTATACTCACATGTGTAGCCAACTTTGCATTTCTTATATGTACTTTGTACTTTTTAATTTTTTTAATCTTGAGTGTTTCTTGTATACTATATGTGTTAACCCAATAAGATTTTTTCTTTTTCTGTACCTGGCCTTTGACACACGACTTTGTTCTTGGTTCTTGCAAATTTGGAGAGGTGCTGCGCGCGCCCAAGCAGTCGGAGGCATGTGCACAACGAGGGGAGCGGCCAGGAGCCGGGACGGGTGAGATGCGCTGGCGGGGGGCGCTCGGGGCAGGCAGCCGGTGAGCCCGCGACCGCGATGTGGGTCGCCGGACCACCCTTGACAGCCTGAAGGGATTACAAAGTAGTCTAGTTTTTAGTCAAGTATGTTGACACATTGTAGAAGTAAAAAATCTGATGTAAATCTTTTGAATAGCATGATACCTTCATTGGTTAACTAGAACAATATTATATCTTGCAATTTTTTAGGGCACACAGGCCCCTTCATCAGGCATAGATACAAATGAAGCACTGAAGAAAAACACAACATTTGAGAGATGTTAAACTTAGAAACTTAGTACATTGGGGAGACTCATTACAATAAGCTGGGTAATAAACTGGGATATGTTACACAGAGAAGGGCCATGGGGAGGAGGATACCTATGATGGCAGGGTCTGGAGTCAGTCCCTGTGGGGGTTTGAAGTGAGTCCATGTAATGAGCCATAAACCCGTGCAATATTGAGTCTTGTGCCAGTGACGGAAGGTCATCATCTGCTGAAATCCCAGGTTTCCTTTCTGCTCTCTATCCTTAAAGTCACCTTTCGTATTTAGGACTTTTAAATTCCCTCGCTTGTGCCTGGTCTAGAAAGTGTTATAGATACACAGCAACAGAGCTACCATGATTCCAAAGAGCGCCTCCTGATTATCAACAAAAAGAGGACAATGCAGAGTCCCAAATGAAGATTTGAGGCAATTGCAGCAGATCTCCAAGCCATTATTCATAAGGACAACAGGCTAAGGATACATTCCTGCCGACCGACCCCCTTGCCTACAAACAGCCAGCAATATGAGAATCTCCTGGTAAGAAGTGCTCTCTCACCACTTTTTTCACAGAGGCTAGTGCTTCTTTTTGACTACTTCTGCGTGCTTCCTTCATATTGGAACTCAAGCTGTAGCAGGCATTTGGCAATAGTCAGGAAGGAAGCCCAGACTTCTTTAAACAAACTGAGGAAGTTTGGAACCATGGAAGACTGAAAGCACCAGAGTAGGTGGTTGAATAAAGAATGCAGCCAACTGTTTGTTAGATAATTTTCTTCTTAGTATGCCAACAGCTACATGTTTCTGTTCAATATTTATGGGTACACAGCAGTGCATAGAAGGGACATTGGGATTTTGAAATGCAAATTTGCATGAAATAGTTTTCTGATGCCAGGATGCATCTGTGGAAACCTTGAGGTCCCAGAAGAATTGAACGTCCAAAGTGGCACCATTTGCAAAGGTCACCAAGGGGCTCTAGGCAAGCTGAAATAGACAGCGCATGTTATGTCCTGTAAACGATCCAAAATAAAGTAAATCAAAGAGGCATATACATGTGCAGTAGCTATGAAATTTGCCGGATGCTGATTAAAATCACCAGTGAAACTTCTCTGGAATCTTCTCTTCAAGCATTGCAAAAGCTGGACAAAGCCAAGGAAAAATAAGCAAATCCAAAACAAGCTCATCTAAGTCATAATGCTACACAGTACTGCATAAACAACATAGAAGGGCAAATCATATGGCATATGAAGATGGATTAAAATACAGACTGGGTTTTTGATGCATACGTCAACCCTTTACATGCCACCGGCATTAACAGCTGGTGTCCGAATGGGAGCCGCTATCTTGGATCAGTATCATTGATCTATGATCTGTGCTATGACAGCCTGGAGTTAGACTCCAGTATCTTTCATTAACATATATCAGTAATAGATCATGTACAATACTGCGACATGCTGTGATACAGTGGTATTACAGTGTGTGTCAGGGGTGATCAGACTCCATGAGGTCAAAGTACCCTGGACGCCTAAACAACAAGTTACTCCATCCATTGTGTATAATATGTCAATCATAAAGTACTGTTGTCAGTAATAGCACTCAATAATACCAAGATCATAATGGTGCTGTTGACAGTGAATAGTGTGGACTAATATGTAGATCATAAAGATTCTGTGGTTAGTGAATAGCACACATTCAAATAGATCAGTGATGGCAAACCTTTTAGAGACCGAGTGCCCACACTACAACAAAATCCGCTTATTTATCGCAAGTGCCAACACTGAAATGTAATTTGTGATTTATATTCCCTTCTCTGTCACAGTTTTCATTGATACCAGCACCTAGGACACCAATACAGCAGAAAATAGTCCCAGGTACAGCTTCACTTAAAAACTTCTGTTCACAGCAAGTCCCTGCGTCTGGGACTACAGGAAGATACCTGGATCATCTCTGGTGATGGCCTGAGTGCCCACAAAGGGCTCTGAGTGCCACCTCTGGCACCAGTGCCATAGGCTAGCCATCACTGACATAGATCATAAAGGCACTGTTGTTAGTGAATGCCATGCTGGAGAGAGCCTTTGACACAATTTCAACGATGCCTGTATCATGCTGCTTGTATATCCTATTCTTAGATATATCTGGTATTTTAACATTATTTCTTATAAAAGCAAGAAGTGACCTGTGCAAGACCAGGGGTCTGATTATCTCCCTCTCACTCTGACCATGCCTCCCTCATTTGGCCATACGAACCAGCCCGGGTATTGTATGGTGCTAGGCCTGTAAGACCATTGCACTAAGGTTCCTTTGCACAGGTCAGTTTCCTGTATGAAACCATTTCATTTATATTACTATATATCTATATAACTTCTATATTAACTGCCTTACGAATCAGTGTGAATTGGTGCTTGGTGTATTTTCTCTTCTCTTTTAGGTTTTGTTGATACAGTGAGACACCTGTATCACACCGACACGCACTTCCCTGCTTAGTTATCCTATTCTCCAACAATCAATGTCTGGGTAGTGCAGATGTTTATCTATTTTTATGAAACCATTTCTACCTCTCTTCTGCCTGAACCCCCCTCCTGTCAATAAGGAAGAACCGTCTCCCTCAGACTTCATGTTGAGGATCTCCTTTACCTCAGAGACATTGGTATGGTCTGCAGAGAGAAATCCAGCTTCACTCGCAGTTGGCTACACAGGGAATGCTAGAACTGGGAAACAAACTGGACCCTCGGTCCGAGATAATGTCTAGAGGGAGTCCATGAAGCCGGAAAATGAGAAGGAAGAACAGCTGAAAAGACGAGAACATGGGTGACCAGGCAGAGGAATGAAGTGGGACATCTTGGAAAACCAGTCTTTGACCACCCAGAGGAGGGTATTACCAGAAGATCCATAAGTGAGTCCACGGCAACCTAGGTTTGGCAATGGCAGGAGCTGACGCTGGCTTGAGACGTGACAAATTGTTATGGGCACAGGAATGCAGGACTCACAAGTCTCATACATTCTTGACCAAATCTGGCCACGATAGAAATGAGATATAGAGCAACAGATCTGTGTCCAGCCACTAGACAATGTCCCCATCAGTATCCTCTCCGGAGAGTGGTCAGACGTAGGTCTCACCAGGAGGAATCTCCGTAGGTCCACAGGAGCTGCCGTTTCAGTCACAGTCATGAAGAAATCAGTTCATGCTGTTTGATGACTCTCCTAGCCAGATTTCATGGCTTTCACACTGTCTCTCCCAAATTACAGGGATAGAGTTCCAAGATTCAAAAATTTTTATTGGAGGAGGAGGGTGTGGACGATGCCCATCAGAAGAACCTATGATGATGATGAAACACAACTGCCAATGGCTGAGGTGTTTGCAATGTGCAGAAGGATGGCAGTGGTGAGGTTTAGTGGTAAAAGAAATGAGGGGTGTGATGATGAGTCCTTACACTGATAAAGGTAGAAGGTGTGATGTTTGCACAAAGAGGTTGTGGCCCAGAAGTCATGGGCATCCATGAGGAGACAAAAACGGGGAAAAAACACAGGTCAGCTCATCCTATTTCATTTGCTGTCACCGCTGTTGCCCAGGGATCCAGTAAACAAATGCCAGACCCCAGGGTATGTGCGGTGGTGCATTTTTTTCTCACAGAAAGAAAAAGACAGAATCAAATCATTTGCATGCTGTGGCACCAGTCCATAAAGCATGGTTATATTTAACTGAGCACCTCATTTATGACCAGCACCTACAGGTAAATATGAGTTGAATGGGACACCTTTGCGTCAGTTGGCTGTTCTACCACTTCTAAATCACAAGGCCATCTGTCTTCCCACAAAGGGCAGGATGTGACACCACCCCCCACTACCACAACCAAGCACACACCAACAATCACCAAGCCTGTCAAACACCATATATTTAGCTGTGCCATCCCTTAAATCATGGAGAAAGTTAAAGTTTTGCCCATCACACACATAAGTTCTGGTCTTGAATTTGAACATTACCAAAGTGATGGCCTTTCAGATGCTCTAATCAGGCGGTGGAAACAGCTTTAAAGATCTGATGGGCGATGTCCTTCACATGTCTTTCCATCAGCAGTCACTATCTGCACCAACCAGGTTGTGGACAAAATTGAATGTAGTGGTAGCTGGTCCCAGGCAGGAGGCTTGCAGGGGTGGTTTGCAGACCAGTGTTCAACTACGCATTGTCTAGCCAGAGAACAGTTTTGGACAGAGGATATGGAAGAATTGGTAACACCAAGGCAACTCACAGCATCACTGCAGTGTGGCTGAGAGATGCAGAGTAGGAGGAGGAGGAGACACCTCCCACCAAGGGCAGCTTGTCCTTGCCTCTGGGCAAGCTTGTCCACAGAACCACTATTTGCCCAGTGCCTGCACACTGACCACAAAGTTGCCCAGATACCTAACAGTGGGCGAATACGGGGTGGCTACCCTGTGGATCCACGCTTAAAAAGTAGCGGCAGCTTTCTTCATTCAATACTAGAGCATGAGACTAAATAAGAGTAAAGTGCATGTTTCTGGAGGCGTTACTGGTTCACATTGAGAGGAATGGTGAAAGGAAGTCACCGGTGTTGAGCCCATGTCCCCCAGAACTAGGTTGGTCCACTGGAACCAATTTTAAAGCACTCGACAGAAACACAACTTGTGTGCAGCATACTCCTTCTGGGAGCAGTCGTTTATGCGTACCTTCCTCTTCATTGAGTGTTTTGTGGTGTCCCCGATGAGGTCATAGGGTGAAAATGGCATGTGACAACCTATGCAAGTAAACAATTTAGAGACTTTGTGACTAAGTTTGTACTATAACAGGGTCACTCTATTGCAAGGATAGGATCGAGGTGGCAGCTTCCCAGGGCTTGCTGTCTCGAGTAGGCATAGGAGACATTATAAACTGAATGGGGTGTAATGGTAACAGTATTCTAGTCCAAGGCATACAACCACATAATCCCTCCCTATGCCATACATATTAGGCCCTACCCTGAACATTCATGCAGCTAGGTTCCTATAGACTACTCACACTATCTTTTATCTCAGTGTGCACATACATCCTTCCAGGATCAGTCATCTTATGCATGCCATTCCTCTTTATTGAGTAGAGCACCTTATAATATTGTATCTCCAAGGCTCCAATACATTGTAAAAGTACCCATGTGTTCATAACAGAACAATTGACTAATTTATCTGAATCTATCTGCTGCAGTATAACATTGAGGATATTTTATTTTTCATCACTTATTCCATTCCACTACTATTTTAATATGCTGATATTAAAACTAAGTTTTATATCCCTTCTACTTAAGTTGGATTCACAGAATTTTCTAGCAGTATAGGTGACAAAGGAGGGGTCTATAAGCGTTCCACCTGTCTCATCATACTTGATGGCAGGAGAGACCAGCGTGGCCACAATGTGGAACACCATGTTGAATTCTTCTTAATCTGCAACAGCATTGGATGGGGCATGTAGTACCAGAGGCACAGAAAGTGATTCACATGGTGAATTATCTGTCCACACGTTTACTGGTACTGAAGGATGGTACTTGCCTTCTATGCCTTGAAGGTGGCTGTCCTTCTCTGTGGTAAATGCTGTCAGTTTCGGCATGCACCCTGATATTTATTTTCACCTGAGAGGATCCCACCTCCTGAATAATTCGGGGGCTGTGTTTCTGCGCTTAGTGGCGCACATATCCATAGGCAAAGGCTGAAGGTGGCAAATTCATAGGGTGGATTTCTATTATGCAATAACTCAGTGTCATCTCAATCTGGCATAGTAGTGTGGCTTTCCTTTGATACTTGGCTAGAAAATAGCATAGGAGAAGACAAACAGCTTCCTGAGCCCTACATAGCGTTCGATATCTTTGATTTCTGGTTGATTCGCTGGTGCTTTTAGTGTTTCTATCTGCAATGGCAATGTACTTGCCACATTCTCAAGCATTTGTAGTGACACTTGCGAACCAGCGTGTTCTGCCCTTCAAGTGGGCGCACATTTCCATAGCACAGGCTGAGTGGGAAAATTCAGTAGGGTTGATTTCTCATTAGGCACTACTCAGTGTATCTCATCTGTGCATAGTGTTGGTGCTTCCTTTGGAACTTGGCTAGAAAAATAGCCATAGAGAATACAAACGCTTCTTTCTTGAGCCTACGTAGCGTTCTTATATATTGATTTCTGGTTGATCCTGCTGAGTGCCTTCTAGTGTCTCCAGTGCATGTACTTTGCCACCATTTCTGAGCAATTTGTAGTGAGAAACTTATTGGCGACCGCTGGTTCTGTCCGCTTCGTGGCCGCACATATCCATGAGCAAAGGGACTGAAGTGGAAAATTCAGTAGGGTTGCGGATTTCTATTAGGCACTAGACTCCAGTTTCATCTCTCTGGCATAGTAGTGTGCTTCCTTTGATACTCTTTGCTAGAAAATAGCATAGGAGAATACAATAGCTTTTTGCGAAGCCTACAGTAGCGTTCTATATATTTTCGATTTCTGGTTGACTGGCTGGGGGCTGTAGTGTTCTGCAGTGGCCTGTACTTGCCAATTCGGAGCAATTTGTAGGAGCTGCTACCGCTGTGTTCTGCGCTTAAGTGCGCACATAATCATAGCAAAAGGCTGAAGTAGGGGAAATTCGAGTAGGGTTGGATTTCTAATGAGGCACTAACCATTCATCGTCATCTGGCATAGTAGTGTGCTTCCTTTGATAACTTGGCTATAAAATAGCCATAGCAATAGGATAGATTGTTTGGTTTCTAAAAACTCAAAAAAAAACACAAAACACAAAAAAAAACAAAAAACACAAAAAAACAACAACGCGAAAAAAAACAAAAAAAGTAAAACAAAAAAAAGTTATAAACTCTAACTCTCATTTTAAAAATGTTTAAACCCCCAGGGCTACAGGGGTAAGGACGCGGGCGGGGCGTGGGCGCCAACACTGCATGGGGTCAGAGGCCGTGGCCTGGGCGGGGTGAGACCCACCTGCTGATGAGGGATCAGGGGAAACGCCGCAGAAGCTACACTCCTCTAAGGTTCATGTCTGAAGTACTGGTACTCGTGGTATAGCACTGTTGAGGCCAAACAGTTCGACAGTGATGTCCGTGGATTGCTGACAATGCTTCGAGCAATTTGTTCCACCACAGTGCAGTCTTCCACGCAGTCCACCCATGTCACCCCTGAAATCCCCACTCCTCCACTCCTGCACCTCACCTCCTCGCCCCGCCAGTCTGCCCCCTCCGCCAAAAATTTGCCATTTGAACCGGCATACTCTGAGGATCTGTTTTCTGGCCCTTCCCACATCACAACCACTGTCCGGTTGCTTCTGCTGCGCAATTTCCGATGCCCAGGTTCTCCACCCAGTCACAGTCTGTGGGTGATGATGACCTTCTTAAACGTAGTGAAGTGTGGAGAGGTTTCCGACATGAGGAGACACGGTTTGCAGGACCAGTGGGGAAGTTGTTGTCAGGGCATGAAGTCCGAGGGGACAGACGAGGTAAATACGGAAGATATGAAGGTGACAAGACCCAAGCTGGGTTGAAGGCCGGTGAACACAGTGCTTCTGAGACGGAGGAGAGTCCTCGACCTGAACAGGTTGGAAGAGGCTGGTGGGGCCAGACGGAGAGGCAGGCCAGAGCTGGTTCATCACACGCCACTGTCAACTAGTGAAGCTCCCCGTGTGGTGAGGGCTCTTTGCGGCGAGGGCTCGATCTTTTCAGAGTGTGGAGGTTCTTAAGGACACAAAACCGGATTAAACCGCGGACTTGGTGTCAACATTTGCCACACCATTGCTCAGCAGGGGTTCCCCACTACCTACGCTTAACTAACTACCACCAGTATCGCAGGCATATGAAAGCTAAACCCAACCCCACTCAGTGGCAAACAAGCCCGTTCCACCGTCCTCCCGTGCACATCCACTGCTCTTCCCCTGTGTCAGACTGCTAGTCCAGCCCCCTGCCCCAGGACCCTGGCCCAGAACACTCCCATCGTCGCCGCTTCCCGACTCCTCCACAGCATCCACCAGCGTTCCGCTCTCGCATACCCCAGACCTGAAGCGGAAACGCAAATATAGTGCACCCCCCCCGCCACGCCCAAGCCCTTATGTGGCCACATCTCCAGATTCTTAAGGCCTGGAGCATGCTTGGCCCTAAGGCTAGGAGAGACCGAGGGCCTTTTTCGGCAACCTCTGATGGCGGCGCGCACTCGGCCCTCGTTATTGCGTGGGTCCCGTCCCACCGCCACTTCACTTTTTCCCGCTGTGCCGTCCCAGCCCTGCACCCATCACCTTAAGAGTCCTACAAAACATCATCCGTGCCCTGACCAACGCCGGTTCGACAAGGTCCCCTGACCACGGACCGCGTGGACGAGTGCTGCCCCCGTGGCAGGGCCAACATATAGCGTCGCTGACGGCACATGTGTTTACTTGGTGGAGGCTGGGACCGAGAACTGACCCAGGAGGGCCTGGGGCTGCTCATATACTTACTGCCCGCCGCAGATGATTGCGGGGCCTCCTCGGTCCAGGTGGTTTGCCGGCCTACTATGCCTCCTCCTCCTCCCCCCCCCTCCACACCACCCTGTCCTCCTCCGAAACTCCCATCCGTGGGCACGGCGCTCGGCCATCCAGTTCGGTAAGCTCTAGGGCACAGGCACAGTGCCGTCGCTAAGTCGACAGCAGGCGTGCTCAAACTGCTTGATGCTAGGCCGACAAAAGGCACACCACCGCCCAAGAGCTATTACAGGGCATCCACGGCGCAGACGATCTGTGGCTGGCACCCTGACCCAGCCGGGAATGGGTTTGTGTGTGACAACGGCCCGTAACCTGGTGGCGGCTCTGCAACTCGCAGACCTGACACTGTGTCCATGCCTGGCCCTGTGTTAATCTAGTAGTGTCAGCTTTCCTCCTCAAGACTACCCAATCTGTTCTGATTTTGCTCACGAAGGGCGCCGCATCTGTCCGCATTTCTCAGGACGTCCAGCCCATCATGCTGCCAGCGTCCGCGCTCATGGCAGCGCCCGCCGCCACAGCCAACTGCCCCGCCACCTACTGTTGTGCGACGTTCCCCGAGGTGGAATTCAACCTACACTCGACTCCGCTGTTATCCAGACCGTCTTAACCAGCACCGCAGAAGCGATTGTACAACTGCCGAGTCCAACTGCCACCAGAACTGTAGTCAGGTCGTCCAGCTTCCTCACGTCAGCAGAGTAGGTGGCCCTGGATGTCCATGATTGTAGGTGCTGATAACGTTCGTGCCGACTCACAACAGATGGTCATTGGACGATCTCCGCCATCATCCAGCCTCAGCCATCCCGCTGCTTGGCCTTGTTGAAACACTCTCTGGTCAGCATGAACTATCGGAAGGCCTTGTCGCGCTCCGTCCCACGCAGAGACGGGGGAAGAATATTCCCTTGTTGATAGCCAAAGCACCCGGAGGTCTGTTTTTCTTCTCTGTCTGTTTATCCGTTCGCACCATATCGGCCCGGTAGGTGGGATGTGGAGGAGGATGATGAGGCACGAGGAGGGAACCGTGTTTTGCGACACAATAGGGGACCATTGTTGATCCTCACTGTTCAGCGTGTATGGGCAGAAGAACAGGACTCTAGATGATTTGGGAGGAGGAATGGACAGTCAGGCCGTGGGGTAGTGGAATTCTTCGCGTTGGTACTTGGCGCATATGGCAGACATCTTCATGCTAGGCTGCCTATCCCGTCGGAACCCTCCTGGCCGTTCAAATCAGATGTTTTCCTAATGCACCCCTTACTGTCGGTGTTCACCCTCTCCACCCCCTCCTCCTGACCCACGGTACAAGCAAAATCTGCCACTCGCTCCCTGCAGAGGAAAGGTGTGAGAATGCAGATGAATACCAGCAGGCCTGGTGCCCAAGCTGAACCGTATTTCCCTTCTGACGCGCTAGCGGCAGAGTGCTAGTTTCTGCGGACAATAGTCGAGGCGAGAGTAGGCCGGCAGGCAGCTTGTCGCAGCCTCGGCAACGGTATGCTTTTACAAGGCTTTGCCAGCTTTTAATGTCACCGCAGCATGACAGCTGGTCACCTCGTCCCAGTCCTCCGGCTGAAAAAGTAGGGCTGGCTCTTCTACAGAACGATTGTGGAGGAGTATCCGTAGCTGACCATCCATCGTCCTACAATGATCACCGCTCTCGCTACATCACTACTGCGGTGTTTCAAAGCTTGACATGTTGCAACGAACTGCCCTCGTACGCTTGGAGCGTTTCTTGCCCTGCTCCCTGGGCCGCTAACAGCGTCTTGTCCAGCGGGTTTTCAGTGCTAGCGGACTGGTGGCATCATCACCGATACGCGTACACTGCCTTTCCGACTGACAGCGCTCCGACAGGCTGACTCTTATAAAGGATAAAGGCTGGATGTCTCAGAATGTGGTCCAATCCATCCGCACCAGGTGAAGGAAACTCAACCTGAATATGATCCACTCCCCCTCCTCCTCTCATTTTCCTCCTCCTCCTCGCTTTTGTAGCAGTAAAGCAGAGGAAAATGCTATTTTTTACAGGCTCCCCCACCTGGCTCTTGCTTATACTTCAGTCTCTCACTATTATTTTTCTGGACGGGCCGACGCTACCCCCCGGTCCTTCTTGTTTGAAACAATTTTTGTGAGTGCCACATACAGGCACTCAATCTCTTCCATTTTTCGGAGGGCCACCTACCCGGTCCTCTGTTTTGAAAACAATTTTTTGTGACGCCCCTAGAGGCACTCAATCTATTCCATTTTCTGGAGGGCCACCTAGCCCTGTCGCTCTGGTTTGAAGAATTTTTGGGACTCGCCCCTACGCACTCAACCCTACTTCCATTTACTGAGGCCACCTCCTTCGTCCCATCGGTGTTTGAAGAAGTTTCTTGGGACTGCCCCGCAATACAGCACTCAATCTATGTCCAATTTTAACTTGGAGGGCCACCTACCTGCTCCCTGTTTGAACAAATTTTTTTCGGACCTGCCCATACAGCACTCAATCTATTCCATTTTACTGGGGGCCACCTACCTGCTCCTCTGGTTTGAATGAATCGTGTTTTGGGCCCTGCCGCACCTACAGGCCTCCATCTATTTCCCATTTTACAACTGGAGGGCCACCTACCTGCTCCTCTGGTTTGAAATTTTTTGGGGACTGCCACATACTACATGCACTTATCCAAATTAAATTGTCTCCATAGCACACTCCACACGTTGTCTCCATGCTACCCTGCCAGGCTCCCTGCCGTGCCTCCCAAGTTCCGTCATATACTGCTCCATACATCGCCCTGTTCAACGAGGTCGTGTCCAGGCAGAACATTTGGGTTGGTTTTCTGGATTCCACTCCACAAAGTTGTTAACTTTGTCGCCACCAAACTGCTGTGTTATCCACAAAAATACTGGCAAACTTTACCATTTAGGGATATTATTTCAGCGGCTAGCTTCGGACAGGTTCTGTGCGCACTCTGTACATTCCCCTCACCCGGCATATCCTAAACTTATAAGAACGCTACTACCACAACTTGATCTTATCACCAAAGGTTCTAGAATTGGCTGTTTGGGGAGTAGCCTAGACACAGGTGGCTTGTGATTGCGCGAAAAGCTCGCTTCGGCCTCGGCCGCCCAGCTCCATGCGCATCATGGCGCTCTTGCGTCATCTTTCCCTTTACAGTCCCCTAACACCCGACCGCCATATCCCAAACTTGACTAAGCGCTACTCCCTCTACACTTAACTTGGTGGGCAGAGGCTGGACCCGGAGTCTGTACCCTGGGGGCTGGTCAGATACTCTCCTGCCGACGCACAGAATTGCGGGGCCCTCCTCGGTCCGTTTCCTCAAAGTGCCCTCAGCGTGCACTATACCCTCTCCCACCCCTCCTCCACCCTCCTCCTCCTCAGAATTACCCATCCGTGGGCAATGGCGCCATCAGTCGGCTAGCTCTAGGCACAGCACGGCAGTGGCCGTCGCTAAGCGACAGCAGGCGGTGCTGAAACTGCTGAGCCTAGGCATAAAAGGCACACCGCCACGAGCTATTACAGGCATCTCCACAGCAAGTTGTTAACTTGTCGCCACCTGCTGTGTAAAATCCACAAAATATAACTCTCAAACCTTTTACCATTTAGGATTATTATTTCACATTCAAATCGCCTTCTTGCGCATCGTTTTACATTCCCCGTCACCGCCAAGCCTAAACTTATAAGAACGCTACTACACTTGATCTTATACACCAAAAGTGCGTTGTGGGGAAGTAGCCTAGAGACAGGGGCTTGGATTTGCTGCGAAAGTCGCCTGGCAGCGACGCCAGCCTCCATTCGCACATGCGCTTCTTGCGCATCTGTTTACATTCCCCTCACCCGGCAATATCTAAACTTATAAGAACGCTATAACACGTTATCTTATACAAAGTGCGTTTTGGGGGACAGTCCCTTGGACAGCGGGCTGTCGTATTGGCGAAAGCCTTTCGGTGCATGGCATGACGGACTGCTGCCACTCCATCAAGACTCCCAACTATAAACTATAGTTACTCTTAACTGCATGCAAGCCTTTATCGTTCCACTAGTTCCCTGTTCACCCTGCCTCCATCATGGTCCCCCCCTTATCAACGAGCTGTGTCGGCAGAATTTTGGGTTTTTTTTCCATGGCTTCCATGCTTAACCTTGACACATTTGTACGCTCACCCTCCCCCACGTCTGCTGTGTCTAATCACACAATACACTGGCAAACCTTTATCATGTACCCCGATATTTGTTGAGCACCTTCTTGCTCAGCCCTCCTTTGGTTCCTCTCCTGCCACCCTTGGTTTGAAGCCTTAGTCCATTTAGGGTAATGTCGCATGACACTCTCTAGCCTGCTGCCCGCTGCCCTCTTTGCATGCCGTCCCCTATAGTGTCAGGGTCAATTATTGCATTTTTTTAGATACTATCTAGCTTCATTCTGTCACTCTGTCATGGCCATCGCTGTTTGCCCATAATTTTTGGCATAATGGTGCGTTAGCAGCCCTCAGAGGCTCCATGCATTCTGCCCCTGCTGTTTTCCCTGTCCTTCCGTGGTGTTTCCATTCCTTTTCTGAGCTTCCCACGTGTTTGTTCGGTCCCAAGCCTTCACTCTTCCCTGTGCATACGTACCTCTCCGGGCCCCTTGAAGACAAAGGCTGGAGCTCCCATGACTTCAATGGGGTTTTCCGTGTATTCGAGACCGAGCACTCGAAGCATCGGTAAGTTCTTCTCGAATCACGAGTACCCGAGCATTTTAGTGTTCGCTCATCTCTAATCATAAGCTTAACCCCTAAGACGGAGGGGTTTTTTCGGCTAATTTCTCTCTCCCTCCCCACTTCAAAAATCCATCACTTTTTCATTTTTATCGTGTCAGAGGGTGTTGAGGGCTTCTTTTTGTGCGTAACAATTTTAACTCTTCCCGTAATGTTAGCTCTATTTTTAACATTCCGTGTACCTGTCGAAGCGAAAAAAAATCCAAATGTGGGAAACAAATTGAAAAAAAACCCTCCCTGTGCACGGGACGCGTCACTGTTCTTTGCTGGTGGCTTCAAGCTATTTTCAACGACTTTCCCTCTTCGCCTCCAAATAACTCCTACTTATTCTTTGGTTCGTGGATCGCGTGATACCAAATTTATATAGGTTTTATTGTGTTTTAATCATTTTCAAAATTAAACAATGTGTACAAAAAGAAAAAAAATTTTTTGCCATCTTCTGACGCTAATAACGTTTTTCATACTTGGCGCACGGAAATGTTACGGGTCATTTTTCTCGAATGACGCGACGTATTTCATCATGCTAACCATTTGACATGTCTGTGCGACCTTTTGATTCATTTTTTTATTTCATTTTTATGTTATTTAAAAAGGTGTAAAACAGTCGCATTTTCTGACATTTGGGTCGCCATTGTGTCTCATCGCCTCGGAGGTCGCACACCGCCGGCCGTAACCGTTTTTTATTTTTATAGATCGGGCATTTTTGTTGGACGTCGATACCTACTCGTCGTTGTTTTTCTGTTTATTATGTTTTTATATCCCCGTTCTAATGGAAAGGGGGGTGATTTGAACTTTTAATATTTTATTATTTTTTTTTTTTTTTTAACTTTCTTTTTTTTCTTTTTTTTCACTATTTTTTTAGAACCATCTGGGTACATACCCCTAGATGCTCGATCGCTCCTACATATAACTTGCTTCTCGGCAATACTACCGTATTGCAAATATTGCATTTTTGCAGGCTCTAACATTACAATGGAGGCCACCTGCTGGCTCATGGTAACGAAACCTGCACTAAGCCCATGTAGCCGCTTCGTGGCAAAAGAAGACCGAGCTACCGGTAACCGATCGCCGCCCCCCGATGAACGTTCGGGGGCGGCGATCGAAAAAAAGATGGCGACGCCCACGCGCCGCCGTCTTTTAACGAAACACGCCGCCCCCGCGACTTTGCGGGCTGGCGTTTAGAGGGTTAATGCCGCGATCGGAGCTTGCACGTGGAGGTAGAACAGTGAGTCCATAACTAGTTCGGTTCAAAGGGGGGTACCTTGCTTCGCGATCCTCAAAAAGCCCCTCCCCCGCAACCTGAGGGGGCCCTGAGGATTCAAATATGTAAGGTGCAAGCACCGACCCGCGGTTATTAGCGTGGGGGTTTTGTGAAAAAGCAAAACCCCCACCTCTGTATGAGAGACTCAGCCTGAGCCCTCTTCATACATCCCTTATTACCTCTGCGCCGTCCGATCTACGGCGCAGAGCGTTAAGGGTTAAATGAGTTTCTAAACTCAACACTAAATTAATAATGATGTGTCTTTTATTTATATAGCGCACACAGATTACACAGCACTGCACAGAGCTTTGCCAAATCAGTCCCTGTCCCCAGTGGGCTCACATCTAATCCAACCTACCTGTATTTTTTTTGAAGTGTGGGGGTGGAAACCAGAGGACCTGGAGGAAACCAGGCCAACACGGAGTGGAACATACAAACTCCTTACAGATGTTTGACCTGGTATAACTAACCAGAACCCCAGGACTGCAGGCTGCATTTAACCACTGAGCATTGTGCTCCCCGCAAATACCTGCAATAAAATAATAAAGACCAAAATACATTATGGTTATTCCTACCTACCTCTCTGTGATACGCATTCTGCACTGTGTCCCTCTTCTCATTGGAGCTCTACCCTTGTCAAAATAACCTAGGATCATATGGAATTCTATAATGATCTTTAATTCCTATTGGGGGTCAGTGATTTACACTTATACCCGGTCCATTATTGTGCGACGTCTGATCGGAGTCATGTCCTCTCGCTGGCTTCGGTCCGGCCGAGATTCATTAAGGTGTTCCTCCTCCGCCGTCCACCCGGTGGCGGCTGCTTGCCTGAAAAGCAATCGGCACGCGCTTTTGCTGAGTTTTCACACGGCTCAGTGCTTCGAGTGCCAGTGATAAAGTGCAATACGCTCCTGCAACAGATTTGTTGTTTGTATAAAATCATAATCGCGGTTGGGTTTTTCCCGAATTCTGTATCGGTTGTGCTTTGTTAGTTCGGCCTCGTGTGACCAATTTCCGTCTGCGGGGTCAGTCAGTAGCATGCGAGCTCTAGCGTACTCGATTGCTGTTAGCGCCATCAATTCAGATCGCGTATGGGCGCCCAAAAATCTGCCTATGGAATATCGGTGCTATAGATCGAATTATTATCTGCTTCGACAGTAACTGATACACTCGTGGAGTCATACGCGCTACTCGAATGCCCTGTAGTAAATTGTCCCCCAGTTGTCTGTTAACCTGATTGTTTTTATGCATTTGCAGTTGTCCTATGTGGCTGGCTTAACAAGCTCAGCGTGCGCGTTTTTTAAAAATTGTGTATTATGCATCCTGGCAAAATAGCATCAGTGTTGGCATCGTGATCTTTGTCAACAATTGGATTCTTGTGTCAATTTCTTTTTTACTTGGCATTTTTGTATTGCCTTTTTTCCTGAAAATACATGTGTTTGTGGTCCCTGTGTTTTGAAACATGCGATTATATGCACCAAAAAGCCACGGGTGAGAGATCACACAGTCACTTGCGTCATTTTAACGAAATTCCAAGAGCCACAGTACTGCATGTTCATATAAAGTCATATATAAGCCATTGCTGTTTGAAATCGCACATAAAAAAAAACGAATGCATTTTTTCAATGCATACAAAAATTCAAACATGTCGCATTAGCCACTCTTATCTGTGTTACGTACCGTGTCCAAAGCTCCATCCATCTCGGAAGGAGCAGCAGCAGTCCACACTTTTGCCGCCTTGCGGGTATGTGTTCACGAACAACTACGTTCTGTTGTATTGCATTTTGAAGGCCAAAATGGGGAAGTAACATATCGACTCCCTAACTGCATGCAACTTTGCATAGGTGTGTTGCTACAACATGGGCCATGTAACGCATGTCTTTTTGCAAAACACCATCAAGAACAAGCCTGAGTGGTGAAGATGTTAGTGAGCGATAGCTATTTGCGGTTTACAAAATGCTTGCGTCAAGTGTCCATGTGTTACAAATGCATGTCATGAAAACGACCTCCTGTCAAAGTAGGCGCGCCATTTTGTTAGTTTACACGTGGTAAGCCCCTTGCCACGATTAGCGTATGCATTGTTCACGTTCAGGATGGTGCAATGCGTGAAAAATGAACTATCTGTTTATTTGGCAAGCGTTTTTGTTCATTTTCTCCTTGTGTTGAAGTCATTATAACGCTGTTTTGTATGTTTTTGGCGGTTTTTTGCGATGTGCGCAGGTATGCTGGTGTGCTTATACGTGCACATTTTTTTTTTTGCGTGATTTTCGGTACGTTATTTGTCACGCGCGTTGTTTTTTAAGTCACTGGGACTATTCTTCACAAACAGGAATCCATGGTTTCGGGTATTAACGAATAAATGTTTTTATTTAATTGAACAAGAATGTCTTTCTGTATATTACTCAGATGTTAGGCCAACAGCTACCTCTTTTCCTCACTGTTCCGACGCGCATATATTATTCTCCCGACCGTTAGCAATGTGAAGAACGTGAAAATAGAATAAAACAGTGAACACAAAGTGTACCACATTCTTTAAGGTGAAAAACACTAGGTGCCGACTCACGTGAAGCAATTATTTAGATTTCCAGTGGTTTCGTGGGCAATCTGCTACTTGTCGGGAATACGCGCTGCTGTGTAACCGGTTATCGAACAAAATAGTATGTGAAGATCAATATATAAGTGTGAAAAGACATTGCAGATGTTGGAATCATCTGCAATGTGTTCTTTACACACATATGAGTACATTGTTTCTTTCACATGGCTATTTTGTTCGGCATCTCGTGTCCGTCGATGTATTCTACCCAGACCTGTAAGTAGCAGATGTGTCCGAACATTCTGTAATCTATTCTTCACTATGTGAGGCAGAGTCTGGAGACGGTGGGGGCATCTTGATAACTGATCCCCATGATGTTGCACGGGGTTGTAGGTCACCTATAGATGCTTGATTGCTAGGTGCCTTCCACTGGGCGGCACGTGGGTGTGTTTGTATATGTAAAGGCGGGGAGCTCTAGCAGGGGAAAGTAGGCGAGCTGGCACCACGTAGCAAACCCCGACGGTGAAAACGCATATGACTACTCGCATGGCAGACTTTTGCAGCGGTCATTTGCGAGTCCGAGCAGGCTGGTGATGCGTGCTTGCTCGAGATCTAGGAAGGGGGGTGCGCGGGAGAAAAACGGCTGAAACCGACAAAAAAGTAGAGCAAGGCAGCGTACTGTCTCGGACCACCTCCGCGTCAAAAAACAAACGCAGCAAGCGCGTGTCAAACGAACAGCAAAAATAGTCAAGGCCCATTGGAAACAATGGGACAAGAGTGCAATGCTAAGGTCTAATGTGCGTACGCGGTCAAAAAGCACGCGCAGAGCATTGTACTTATCGAGGTGCAGCGTATGCGAAAAACGCTACGTGTGTGGGAGGGTGCGCCATATGCTCAGCCCCTTTTTTTAGGTATTCTGGACAAGTGCTGTCTACTTTTTTACATTGTGTGTACTGTAATTAATACGTTTTGGTGTAACACTGTTACACGCGAGTTACATACAAAGCTAAGAATATCTGTATCGATGGTTGTTATTCTCGACATGTAGCGTGTTACTATTGTCATTGTGCTCATTTTATAGGTAAATTTTGATCTGCACTAACGTTTTTTTTTTGACGTTTATTTACCAAAAAAAGCCAAAAAATCGGGTGGGTATGATAAACTTTGACCGAATCATGTTTTACTTCATTCCTTAGCCCTAAAATTTTACACATTTCCAAAGATAAGAACCCACCTATACAATTCACCTATTTTCCTTATATAGAACGTGTTCTCCGCCAATTTCAGAGACCCCCCCACATGTGGCTGTGACTTGTTTATGGGCGCACGGCGAAGCCGCAGAGGGATGTGGCAGCTGGTCGGATTTTAGTTTCCTCATTGGGCCCCTTTTTGGAGGCTATAAATTTTTCGCTTTTTCGTTATTGGGGCCATGTGATCGGCATTTTTTTTTGCAGGGTTAATGCTTTTTTCCCATTGTGACCATTTTGGGGGTGGTATCCCAATTGTTTGAAATTTTAGGAACTTTTTTTGAGGTCAATGGAGTAGAAAAGCATCAATTCTGTACTGGATTGTTTTACTTTTCTTTTTTTGTGTTCAGCGTTTAGCCTAAGTAATCATGTTAGCTTTATCTATGGGTCTATAACGATTTCTGGGATACCAGGCATGAATATTTTTTTCTTATGTTTTAAACTAATTGGCAAATAAACCGTAATGTTGGGGGGAATGTTTTTGCAGAGCCTCTTCCATTGGGCATAACATGTTACTTTTTTTTTTGGACAGGAGCGTTGGATGGCTCTAGTTTTTTTGCGCGAAATGGTGTTGTACTTTCGTTGCAACATATCATTTCTGCAGTACATATGTTTTGTTGCGTGTCACTTTTTATTGCATTTTTTGTGGGATTCCATAGGTAACAATCATAATTTTTGCAACACATGTTCGTTTTCTATTTTGGACATAGCAATGGCGCAGACAACAGCAGGAACATCAGCTGGTTCAAGGTTTTCGATTGTATGATGTTTCACAGAGGTTGCTCACAGCCGGAATTGGTAGCCTCTGGCGGTAGATGAATTGCTGCTCAGCAGAAGGTAAATGTAGGTTCTTAGATAGACCCCTAACTTTTCACCGCAAAGGGTTTATATACCTTTGGAGTGGTCCAGCCCAGTGTGTTTTTTTTTATCCACCAGCCCTTTGTGGTGCTTTTGGCAATTCATAAGGAGGCATTCCTTCCCCTGCAAGATTAACCAGCTGCTTATACCATATATAAACACTCGAGTCCTCACTGAGGGAGCAAGCTCAAAGATTCCTATTGCATCTAAGGATTGTAGTTCGCAGCACACTGCTTGGCAGGGGCGTTGCCATTAGTCTGTATTCATTTTATTTGTCATACGGTCCACATAATCTGTAAGTGGCTACAAATTTATGGTTCTATGTATACATTAAATTTATTATTATAATAGGTGAGAAAGGCGAACTCTTTCTGTTTTTTTCACGCCACTATCTTCCTGATTGGAAATCCAAAAACTGCATTTGAAAAACTGAACGTGAATGCAACCTGATAATGTCTTCTATGGGACTGAGTCTAGAGGAATCGGCTCCCCATGGGCTGCCACTCAACTAGAGACCGATCTTGGTCTATTACAACCTGTAAAGTTGTGCGCGTTCCTTCTACAGTGATTGTGCTCTAACGGCCACATACACATAGGGTAACTTTTGTAACATCCCCCAACATTAATGCCCTGCAATATGCCAATGCACCGCGTTCAACTTTAAAACACGGAAAGTGTGCTCGGCAGCACTCATGTATGACGGAGAATTCCCTGTGTTAGTTTTGAGTAATAATTGTCCCATACCCCTCCCCGTATGCATCGCCCTTAAATATCCCTGATCTCGGACCTTGCAATGTGGTAATTGCGGCATAATTTAATCAAGGCATTCTGCTCCATGGCGGTCGCGGAAAGGCCCGAAATAATCCACAAATTCATGCACTTTGCCATTATTTTGCGCCTCCTCAGCCACCTTCGGGCCAGTAGGGCATTAGGGGGCCGGAGTGAGCCGGCGCGGGGACAGTAAAGGCCTGCCTTGCCCCTGCCCCAATACATCAAGAGGCATATGGTAAATATGCCCCCAATGTTTCTATGAGCAGTAGTGAAAGTGAATTAGTCTGTATTATAGACCCATTTCGGTCCATATTTGCGGCCTGGCTGCCCGCTCCTGTGGAAGGGAGAGGCCTTCTTCACCCCAGCCAAGATGGGCTCGCCGACCATGAGCCTTAGGCAGTGTTCACACTTGAAGTTTACATTACATTTTTAAACGCATTAGACAGCTGTAGATAGGAGATTGCCTAATTAATGACACAAATGTTACAGCAATCCAATTGGGCAAACCTCTCTTCACACTTTTGTATTGCATTTCAAAGTGCATTTAAACCCCACGTGTCATGCGCCTTAGGGCGGCTTCCCCAATGGCGTTTCTGTAGCGTCTTTTAAATGGATTCCAAAGCAAGTGGGAGGGGGGTTGGCCCGACGATATGCATTTTCCACTTGCGTTTTGGACTTCGATTTACAAATGCGACATAAACACGTCACATAGGCTCTTTCCCTCAACAGTGGGCTACCTCTATCCTTTGTGATTATAATCTGTACCCCATCTTACCTGTCCAGTAACTTATGTTCCACCTTGAAGATAGCTGAAATCTAGATTATCTATTATCTGCATGCAAACCAAACTCACGTCAGAATTTGTGACATAATCTTCTGACGCACATGACCAAAATTGATTTACTCACAGTGTTTTTGGCCACTAGGTGTCGCCACTTTATTGTTTAGAATTAAATAGAAATTGTAAAAAAAATAAAAGAGTAAACTTACAACTTACTCACTTTTAAAGGTATTTACAGTAATTTGTTTCCTTGTCAAGTTACATTAGAATAGTTGATAGTCGTCTTTCACCAAAACCTCTTGAAGTTTTACTTGAGGGATGGCTAGCGAGATAATATTGGCACTAGTAATTGTATGTCATTGGACCGCACTATTGATCCCAAGAAACACACAATGTGGCTCTGTTATCTGATACAATCTCATCTATCTGTTATAGGCAATGAGCAGCATACAAAAGGGAACACCGAGAAGACACATGGACCGGTTACAGTGCAGTGGACAGGAGTCCTTGCATCATAAGAATATGAATGAAGGAGTCCCCTGCCTTCCCTAGGCAAACAAGTAATGTTTGTGTTGTATGGACCTAAACTGAGACCTGTACCTCTATCTTCAGAAGGGGTTGTTAGTCACATCGAGGTCCATTGATTGGCTACAGCCAACTGAAAACACTGAACTACTCAAGGAGTGGTCAAATCGAAGAATCCAAAGGCTATACAAATGTGTTACTTAATTATTACTTGTCTTATTAATTAACACTAGATGCTTTTTTTGTAAATTCAGTTTCAAGCCGCTCTTTAAATTTGTGTAGTCCGGCACATCCCTTTAATTGTTTATTCTAAATTACACATATGTCTACACGTGGATAAAGGATTTAATTTTTGCCCCTCGAGGATGCGAACAAGTTGGAATAATCTTTTCTTTCTCCCCCAGAAAGGTAATATACTGCGTCTACAGCTGTTTCTGTGGCCAGAGAATGGATTAAAAATCAACCTCAGAAATCGCACATTAGTCACACCAGAGCCGGATGATATTGTGCCTCTGGGAATGGGTGGGCAGAAAATGGGCTGGAATTTTAATACTAGTGTAGTGTGAGAATTTCTTTGCTGCGTTTAGTCTATTACACTGCTCTTGCTGGCTTAGGAGAGTGTCTTGAAGTTCCCCCACCTTTTCCACGGTCGCAATGATGTGTGGCACGACTCGACCCCCGTTACCGTCGGGACGGACGTGTGGATAAGTAAGTTAGGTGTTATTCACTCTGAATCCCCGTCACTGGAGAAAGCCCTGGACTTAATTATTCTACTAGAGAAAGCAGAGGAGGCATTGTGGCAACCAATCGGACCCATTTTGCCAGTGGCAAAGACAGAGAGGGTAATACATCGTTCTTCAGAACATTGCATATTTCACATTTACAAGTTCTCCAACAATATCTTATGTTTAGTCCAGAGTCATTTCTTAAAATAAAACCCCAATTTCCCCCCATTTCTAAGCGGTTCATTCACACATTTGAGGACTATCATCTACCATAAGACAGTCTGCTTTGTCGTGATACATGACAGTCTCTGGAACTATTTAATTTAATGTTGCTGGTTTGTGATGTTCTCTGTTTATCCCCCTGTAAATCATTGAACAAGTAGTGAAAATGGCTTGAGCCATTTCCCATCACTGTTAATATGAACAACATAAAAGAGTCTGACTCCATTGCAGATAGCGTTTCAGTCCTCCCTAATGTGCTGTAAGTGGTCGTGCGGGGCACTGATGTA
The DNA here is from genome assembly GCA_019512145.1 of Engystomops pustulosus. Lineage (NCBI taxonomy): Eukaryota > Metazoa > Chordata > Amphibia > Anura > Leptodactylidae > Engystomops > Engystomops pustulosus. The sequence continues at coordinate 19,809 of WNYA01001332.1, read as the reverse complement.
ACCATTGTATGTTATTATGTCTGTCTGTGACAATGACTGTGTAGTAGGATTCTGTACTGTGACCTGACTGTGTTTTCCTGTACTGTGACAAGTACTGTGGGGGAAAATTTAGACCCGGCATTTGCCAGCGCTCCTGCCGCCTGGTCTCTTAGTGCATATGAGTGCAAGCACTCTACAACTTCCGAACATTAGACCAGATCGATGGGGTCAAGAGTTTATTTGCTATAGTTGCCACCCTATAGAAGATGCCCCGCTCCGTCCGATCTCAGTTCTCACGGCACTCTGCCGTAAGTGCGATTGTGACGGGCCGCGACGTGGAGCGGAGACCCAAAACTGGCGGGGAACTGCTACCATAAACTTTCCCCCGCTGTCTTCTGATGACATCGACTGCTAGATCGTATATATCTAAGCTGTGACACATTGGGTAGTATATTTATATAGTCGTAACTGTGACTTACTGTATGTATTGGCAGTCATGTACTAGTGACAATCACTATGAATATGGTCCTGCACTGGTGACAAACTGTTCTGGTATCCAACCCCCTCTTCTGTCCCTGCCCTGCATACTGACTCACATTGAAACAAAGGATACCCCTTAACAAAATGGGATGAATACAAAGTTCGCGCCGACTCAGGTTGTCAGAATCGTTTAAAAAATTCCTTGTTGGCGAGGTAAAAACGTGTTAGGCACCATAGTATGTTTCAGGTCTTTTTTGCCCCTGTTCGGGACGCCATAGCCGTAAACCCCAACGTAGGTGAACTCACCGAACTGGCTGTACCTTATTGAATCCTCTTTTCCCCAAAGCAGGTTGGGGCGGTATATTTCTTCAGTCGATAACAGCCCGCAATCAGTTTTCTGCGCCCAACAAATATTTACCACCTTCCCTCGCACGTTCCTCAATGCTTGGTGGCACCCCACGATAGACGGCGACCAAAAGAGGCACACATTAAATACCGCACTGGAAAAAAGCACCTATAGCCACCCGCTAGCCATGTCACCTCAAACACACACTATAGAGGACGAAAAACTCGGCCTAAAACCTATAAAGAATATAGCATCGCGGAAAACCCCTGGTAAGCCAGTCTATGATCTTATCGCCTCCGCATCGTTTTCTATAAGGGGAACGCCCTGTGGAGAGTCATCCATGGACGACCTTCCACATTAAGTTGGACAAGTTAGGGCATTCCATCTATTGCGCTCTGATTGACACTTCAGTCTCCAGGCTGGGCGGCGACGTATTAGCGTAGTTCCTATTATGTATCTGGTGAAACACCTGAAAATTCTGCTGATGATAATCAGTCGTTTTGATAAGGGAGTATGATGTGTTGTATATCCTCTGAGCGCCTCCACTTGTTCTGGGGAATAGACCGTTGAAATTCGCGCATGGGACTTGGTGGACGCTGTGGAGTATCGTGGAGGACATGCAGGAAGGACAAGTGAAACAGCAGGGGCATGGATTGCATGGATGCTGGCTGGCTGCCTAATCTTGGCATGGAGATGGCGGTTCCGCTGCAGGCGAGCTTGTCCCCTCGCTGCCAAGCCCCTGTCTTCGCTCCTCCCACCCACAAAATGGGCCTGGGGCCAGAAGCGTTTTCTTTGAAAAAATTTATAATTTTCAAGCAGGCGGGTGTGCTACAACAGCTACTTCTAAGACGCTTTTTATAAGATCAAGGTTCTATGTACTGTTCTTATAAGTTTTGCGTTTTGGCGGGTGAGGGAATTAAACAGATGCGCAGAAGCGCTGAAATGATATCGGTAAAGAATTCCCAAAGTGTGCCAGTAGTACCCTTTTTTTTGTGGATAAACAGCAGGGTGGCGCAAACGTGTTAAAAGAAACAAGTGAATGTGGAAGACCATGAAAAACAACCCAATAATTCTGTCCTGACACATGTGTACTATTTCGGGGGACGATGTATGGAAGGCAGACTAATGGAGACCTCTATGGGAGACAGCTATGGTAGATGATGTGTTGGATGTGTAGCAATGGAGGACAACGTGGGAGGCTTGCTATGAGACATCTTAAATTTGGATACGTGGCCTGTCATGGCAGTCCAAAAAAGCTTTTCAAACCAGAGGAAGCAGGTAGGTGGTCCTCAGAAAATTTTAATAGTTGAGTGCCTGTAGTGGCTACTCCCCAAAAATTGTTTAAACAAGGATGCCGGTCAGGTGGCTCTCCAGAAAAATTAATAAACAAAAGTACTTAGCTAGAGCCAGTGTGGCCCTGGCAAAAAAAAGCCAGTTTCTGTCGCTTTAGGTACAGAAGAGGAGAAGGTAGGGAACTGAGGAGGAAGGTGCATACATTAGTCAGGTGAGCTCCTTTCATCTCATGGTGGAGAGGAATGGAAATCCTGAAGAAATCCAGGCTTTATTCATCTTTATAAGACGTCAGTCGTCCATGCGTGTCAGTCGACAGGCGGAGTAACGCTTCATCAGTGTGATGCCACAGTCACTCGAAAACCCAGCCTCCAAACAACACGCGCGGTCAGTGGCAAAAGACAACCTCCAGGCGTAACAGCGCAGGTTCGTGCCACAGTTCCCAGCTTTGAAACCAAGTAGTGTGTAGGAGTGGTGTGATCATTAGGGCGATGATATGTCAGCTACCGGACTTCCCTCACCATCTTTCTGTAAAGATTCAGCCCTACTCTGCCGGACTGGGGACAGTAACAGTGTCTGCTGGGGTGACATAAAATGGCAAAGGCCTTGTAAAGCGTACCCCCTGCCAGTGGGACAGCTGCCTGATTGCCTACTCTCCCGCGCTACTTGCCTGCCATGAAGTACGCCCTCTGTCCGCTAGCGCTGTCACAGGGAAATAATGTTTCAGCTTGTGCACCAGTGCCTGCTGATTCTGCATCTCACACCTCCTTTCCTACGCCGGAGGAGAGTGTACAAGATTTTGCTTTCTCGTACGTGGGTTCAGGAGAGGTGAATACCCCAGTAATCGGTTGGCTGGAATAATTTTTTTTAACCTCGAGGGTTTCCGCATAGAGGAGCATAGTTCTGAATCTGCCATAAATTGCGGCCAGAGCCAAATCACAAGAATTCCACTCCCTCCACTGGTGTCTGTCGTCCATTTCCTCCTCCTGCAACTCCTCTTCTTATGCCCCTACACGTCGAACAGTGAAGGACCTGACTAAATCTCCAATGCTCCCCTCTTCTGTTCGCCAAGCCTTCTACTCTCTCTTCTCCTATCCTCTTACCACTCCCTCCGATTGGCGTGAGAGAGAAAGACCTGAGGGTGCTTGGCTAATCAACAAGGACGCTTCTTCCCTCATTCTCTTGGACAGAGCGCAAAGCTTCTGACTTCATTGCGGCCAGAGAGTTTATCAACAGGCCAAGGCGGGAGTTGAGGCTAATGATGGCCTGCATCGCAACTGCTCCTCCTGTGTTTTTTGGCCCCAACTCCACTAAAAGTATACTCAGCACCACCTTGACAGATATCAAGCATCCACGTCCACTCCTCATGTAGGACTGTGAGGAACGTGACTGACCTGTACACCATTCTTGGGTGGAAGTTGACATTGGTAGTCTTCGAATCGCCGCTGCGCTGCGAGTAAACTCTGGATAACCGAGGTTAATGGTTGAATTCCACCTCGGTGTGCACGTCGCCACACAGTCCCTGGACCTTCCTTTAATGCGCAACAGAGCGGCACACTATCTTCAGGAGCAATCAGACCGATTGTGTGGTATTGTCTTGAGGAACCGTGAACTATGAGATTTAAACACATCGTTCGCAGACATGGCCACATGGGTCAATCTGCCGAGTTGAGAGCCGCCACCCGTTACGGCCGTTGTCACTACACCAACCATTCCTGGCTTCAAGGTTCGCCCGGTGGCCAGCAAGATCATCCGCGCCGTGATGCCCTTATAGCTCTTGGGCGGGGCCTGCTACTTTATCCCTAGGCTCAGCAGTTTGAGCACCGCCTGCTGACGCTTAGCGTACCGGCACTGCTGCTGTTCCTAGACGCTACCGATGATGGCGCCATGCCCATGGATGTTAATTCGGGAGGGCAGGTGGAGGAGGGTGGGTGAGGAGGAGGAGGCATAGTAGGCCTGAGAGACGGACTGTGGTAGGCCCCCAATCTTCTTCAGCGTCCGGACAGTCAAATGAGCAGCCCAGGTCTATGACTTCGGTTCCCAGCCTCCACCATTAACCCCATGTGTCGTCAGCATTTCCATTACGTGGCCTCCCGGCAGATTTTATCTCTATCTTCTATCGTGTCCGTGGGCAGGTGACCTTGTCAGGGCCGGATGGATGTGTTGTTCTGAACACGTGCTGGTGCAGTTGCTAGGTGTATGGCGCACATCGGGAATAAGTGAGTGACTGGGTTCTTGACCGAATACGAGGGCGGCCACGCCAATGAGGTTGCGAAAGGCCTTGGTTTTCTAACCACCTATAGGACAGTAATCTCAGGCAAGCTAAGTTGGGAGATTGGATGTTGAGGGTTGGGTCGGTGGATTTATTGCACTGTACTTCCTCTTGCGCCAGCGTCTGGGGTGTGGAGATCTGAGCTGCGCAGGAGACATGGTGGATGCGTGGAGGCGTAGGTGTTGTTGGTTTTCGCATGGAGGTGTTTGTGGCGCCGGGTCACTGGGCAGGGGGTGACAGCAGAGGGCACTGTGCAGAGAGGTACACAGGTAAGGAGCAGTGGTTTCCCGGCCGAGATGAACGCCTTGGCCTCCATTGAGTGGGGGTGTGTTTCAGCATCATATGCTGGCATTACTGGTGGTGGTTCAGATGTGGTGATGGTGGATCCCCTGCTGTTGCTGGTTGGCAACGGTTGCACACCACAGTCCGCGTCGGTCATTCCAGAGTTTCTTTAAAGAAACCTCCAGACTTGTCTCGAAAATTAGCTCTCGACATACGGGAGGCTTTCACACTGAAACATTTGGCGTCTGATGCACCAGCTTCTGGCCCTTGCTCTATCCGTCTGGCCCACCACGGACCTCTTCCAACTTTCTCGCGAGGCCACCGCCCCGGCTCCAAGAAGTCATTGTGTTCACCGGCACTATAACCCCACTTGTGTCTGTTCACCTATCATACTCCGATCCCTCATCTGGCTCCCCCTCGGATCTTCCTGCCCGACAAACACAATTCACCAATGTCTGACAACTCTACCACTCCTTCTTCCACTACGTTCACACATGGTCATATCACCCCCGTACTGCTCATCGGAAAGAGTTTTAGAGCAACAGACAAGTGGTTTGTGACTCTGGGAAGGTTTCCCAGAAAACAGTTCCCTCCTAGAGTAGGCCGTTTCTAGATGAGCCAAATTTTCCTTGGAGGGGGACTGCATGACGGGGGGAAGGATGGGCTCGAGGTGGAGGAGGCTGGAGTGAGTGTGGTTCGGTGAACGGATGTGACTGCGGGAAGACTGACTGTTGGACAAATGGCTAGAAGGCTTGTCGGCAATCCACGACATCAATCCTGTTTTGCCACTGTTACTGCTGGCCTCAAACAGTTTGCCTAGTAAACACGAGTCCCATTAACTGAGACAATGGACCTAGGGATTGTAGTCTCGGTCGTTCCCCTGCTCCTCATCAGCAGGTGGTGTCTCACCCGCCCAGGACTACAGCCTCTGACCCCTGCAGAGTTGGATGCCCCGTCCTCTACCCCTAGCCGCTCGTGTTCACTTTTCATCAAAATTAAAGTGTAAACTGTAAATTTTTTTTGGTTTTTTTGTGGTTTTTGTTTTTTTTTTTTAACAAAACAATGCTGATCCATTGCTATGGCTAGTTTCGAACCTACACTGACAGCCACCACAGGATTTGTGCTGTGCTGATGACTTTTCCTTTTGAAAAAAAAAAAAAAGAAAAAGCAACTGTGCCTAATTCATCAACCCCTAAAAATTGCCCACTTAGGTGTTTGAGATGGATTGTGTCAATAAGAGCTAAACAGAACGTTCGCAAGACTCCTGCAAATTCGTCACATATTTACTAGCTGCACTACTGTGCCAGCAAGGCCAGCCGCACACGCAAATCAACAAAAATAAAATTAAAACGCGTTGTAGCGCTAAGAAGGCCCTGTTGGGTTTCTCGATGGCTAGTTTCTCTACTACACTGACAGCACACACTGGATTTTTGTGGTGTTCCCAATGACTTTTAAGTTTTGAAAAAAAAAATCGGCGACACGTGCCTAATTCATCAAATCCCTAATAAATTTCCCACTTAGGATTTGAGATGTATAATGTGTGTCACTAAGACCAAACAGAACAGTCCAAGTCTCCTGCAAATTTGTCACAATATTGTACTAGCTGCACTACTAGTGCCAGCAAGGCAGCCACACCAATCAACCGAAAATAAAATATAACGCTATTGTATCTAAAAGGCCTGTTGGTTCTCGATGCTGTTTCTAGGCCTACCTGACAGCACACAACTTGGATTTTGTGCGTGTCCTGATGACTTTGGTTATTAAAAAAAGAAAAGTAAAAGAAAAAAGAAAGCAGACTGTGCCAATTCAATCAAACCAATAATTTGTCCCACTTAGGTTTTTGAGATGGATATGTGTGTCACAAAGAGCTAAATAGAACGTTCGCAATTCGCCCGATAATTTGGTCACAATATGGTGCTAGCTCACTACTAGTGCCAGTAAGGCCAGCCACAAGCAATCACAAAATTAAATATAAACGCTATTGTAGCCCTAAAAGCCTTTGGGTTCTTCTATGCCTAGTTTCTAACCTACACACTACGCACACAACTGGATTTTGTGGTGTGCCTGTCCACTTAAGTTTTGAAAAAAAAAAAATCGCAGACTGTGGCATAATTCAATCACAACCCTAATAAATTGTCCCACTTAGGTGTTTGAGATGGATATGTGTCACTAAGAGCTAAATAGAAACTGTTCGCAATTCTCCCTGCAAATTCGTCACAATATGGTACTAGTAACGCTATTGTAGCCCTAAGAAAGCTGGTTGGGTTCTTGTATGCCTAGTTTCTAACCTAAACTGACAGCACACAACTGGATTTTGTGCTGTGCCTGTCACTTTAAGTTTTGAAGAAAAAAAATCAGCAGACTGGTGCCTAATCAATCAAACCCTAATATTGTCCCACTTAGGTGTTTGAGATGGAATGTGTGTCACTAAGAGCTAAATAGAACGTTGCAACGTCCTCTGCAAATTCGTCACATATGGTACTAGCTGCACTTACTAGTGCCGCAAGGCCACCACAAGCAATCAACAAAATATATATATAATGCTATTGTAGCCCTAAGAAAGCCGTGTGGTTCTTGTATGCTAGTTTTCTAACCTCACACTGACAGCACACAACTGGATTTGTGTGGTGTGCCTGTCACTTTAAGTTTTGAAGAAAAAAAAATCAGCAGACTGTGCCTAATTCAATCAAACCCCTAATAAATTGTCCCACTTAGGTGTTTGAGATGGATATGTGTGTCACTAAGAGCTAAATACAAGTTTTCGTAAGTCTCCCTGCAAATTCATCACATAGGTACTAGCTGCACTACTAGTGCCAAAGCCCACCACAAGCAGAAAAAAAATATTGGTTTTGTAGACTCACTCCTGCCTAACATAAGCTACTATAACACCCTAACGCCTATCCCTGCAGCACAGCAGCTCTCTCCCTAACGGCATTCAGACAGAGAATAGTGCTAGCAGCGCGGCAGGGGCAGTCTATTCCAGGGTCACGATCAGTGCCAGCCTGCTATCACGCTTGTAAGGGTACCAAGTCATGCGGGTGTGTTGCAGAGTCTCCTGGCTTGTGATGGCTTGTTTTCGGCCACCATAAATCAAACGGTGGTGATGCCATTTTCTCGAGCTGGCGAAATTTCGTACCGAGCAACGAGCAGTTGCGAGTATGCTAATGCTCGAACGAGCATCAAGCTCGGAGAGTGTGTTTGCTCACTCTAATCATTACATTTTCCACTGGTCAGGATCTGCGCGTAATGGAGAAGGAAATGGGTTGGCTTAGAAACACTGAAGTCAGTAGACATTATCGTGATAGGATTGTTCAATTTTTTGGTGTCTAATGGTCCCAAAGCCCCATTTTCAAGTGTACAAGACATGGGGTGCTTGGTATTAGAAGGAGGAAAGAGAAATCGTTCATATCTAGGCACAACCTGCTGTTTCTCTCTGAGTTATCAGTGCAACTAGTCACCAATTGCAGACATTGGAATTAATAACAAAAATACAAATAAGAATACAAACATATGGGGGTCTTTACTTAAGGGCCCATTCGCGTTTTGCCCGACGTGTTATCCCGAATATTTCCGATTTGCGCCGCTTGTACCTGATTGCCCCGACTTTTGGCGCACCGATCGGATTGTGGCACACTCGCGCCGTCATGCGGCCGATGGAAATCGGGAGGCGCGGCCAACGAAACCGACATTTCGGAAAACCGCCGCATTTAAGAACGGAATGTGTCGCTCGGACGCGTTACCTTCATCGCCCGAGCCGGTGACTCCAGCGCGTTCAGATGCTTTTCTAGCGCAGCAGCGCCACCTGGTGGACAGGCGGAGACTACGTAATTAAATCCGGTCGGACCCGATCCAGCGCAGAGAACGCGCTGCTGATCGCGAATGGACGGGTAAGTAAATCTGCCCCATTGGGAGATTTATAACAAGTGTTCTGAGAACAACAACCTGCTATATTTGCCATGGTAGCCAATCAGACTCAGCTTTAATTCTCCCAGAGCAGTTTATTAAATGAAAACTAAGCTATGATTGGCTGCCATGAGCAAACTAAAACAGTTTTGTTCCCAGGAACTTTGATAAATCTCCCCCATTAGGTATCCCTGTAGCCTAAGTCTAAATATATATATAATAATAAAAAAAAATAAAAAAAATAAAAATATATATTATATTATAGATATATATAATATATATATATGTATATATATTCATGTTTGTGGCCCTTACAGTAAAACATAAATAACCAGAAGCAAAAACATTATCTGCGTTTCTCCAAAGAAAGAATTCATGTTTTGGGTGGTGGCAATCACAATGTAAAGAACAAGATCCTGTTTAGTTCAGTGATGAAAAACATTTCCTCATTTGCTTGTTTTTAAACTTGCATTACCATAACTGAAAATTTAGTGATTGTATAAGTACATGTTATCTGGATTCTGAAAACATGTAGCCAAGAGGAAATTAATTGTTTATATACTGTCTGCCTCTAAGAACATGACTTAAAGACCTTTTACTCTAGTAAATGATGTAGCAACTAGACTGAGCAGACTCTAGTAAGTAGTAGATTAATAGTTATCCTACAATTGAAGACTAACCAAATGTACATAGGTTAAAAAGCTTGCTCCATTCTATCAAGTCCAGCTACAACCAGGAATATTAGTAAATGCAATGTGGATAGGATATAGCTAATCTGTGCGGCTTTCTTTTTTTTATTAGCCACTTTCACAATAAATCTGTTTCATTATACATTTGTCTGCATGTTATATCACCTTTGTCTTTGCCTCCTTTAGAAGCTCAGTTTTTCCCTGTTCTCATTATACTGCCCTTTGCACATTGCCGTTTTCCTCTCTCACTGCTCTAGCCTTCCTCTTGGCATCACTTACTGTGTCCTCTTTTCATCGTTTATCCTTACTGACAGAGACAGGAAGATGGGAGAACAGGATTAGTCATCATCTCCTGCTGCAGCTCCTCCTATTATCAGTGCTTAGACTTATAAATAAAGAATCACAGAAATCTGCTGTAGCCACGGTGTCCCTGTCTCGGATCGCGGGTGCATCCATGCTCCTCCGTGTGCCCCTGCTGCAGCCCGGTCTCCTCACTCACCTCTCCCGGCTCCTTCTCTTCCCGGACTGCTGTGGGCGCACGTCCCGCCTCCTAGGGTGCGCGCCGGCGGCTCCTGCCGAAATTTAAAGGGCCAGCGCACCGCTAATTGGTGAGCTCTGGTGAAAACCAGGTTGCCACTTGGATTCCGGTCCCAGGTGTCTGCTAGTTCCATCTCCCACTGGTCCAGAGGATCCACTGATCCTGACACACAGGAAGTAAGTAGCAGAAATGCTGAATCACTTGTTGACACATTCAAGGATTTTTTTAAACATTTTTTTAATTTTTTTTGGATTCTTATAAGGCAGTAGAGGCAACTAGTACAAGAGAGGGCAACTTTAGTTTAATATTCAGGAGCGCTGTGGGACATTATATCCAGGGCACAATATGGTTTAATATTAAATTCAAGAGTAAAATGTGCATTATTATGTACTACTCATGGGTAGGACTAATGTATTTGGTGACTTTATCAATGCAAGATCATGACTGACACTTACTGGGAATTTCTTGTTCATGGTAAATAATAGGGTTCAACAGCACAGCTTTGGACATATAAGGGAACCATAGATCTATTACTGTTCTTGTTGTTGGCCTTTTATTGCTCTATGTTGTTAAAAAGCTCAAGATTGACTGGGTTAAGTAATTAGTTGACATGCAGGAACGTGAATCATTATCACAAATAACAGAACGACAAACCCTTTACCAATTAATAACAGTTAAAGAGTCAAGAAAGATTTCAGAATCAGTAAATTCTCAGGTTGGGAGAGGTTCACTGATTGAGTCAACTAAGCCACATGTTCCTCTCCAGGGGTTGCTCTCCTGGTTTTGAAAACTCATAGGGGAAGATTTATCAAGTGTCTGAAAGTCAGAATATTCTAGTTGCCCATGGCACCCAATCACAGCTCATCTTTCATCATTTCCAGTGCTCATGGAATATTTAAGGGGAGCTGTGATTGGTTGCCATGGCACTAGAAATATTCTGACTTTCAGACACTTTATAATCTGCCCCATAGACTCACTATGGAACCATTGGCTACTTTGTGGTCATAGGAATACACAACCAGATTTCCTGTTTCTGTTGGCCTTGTTAATGTTGGCACTACAATTTGATTATCTTTGAACTTGGACTTTTGTTCTTCCATAATTAACACATTAATTCCTAATGTTTCTGCAGTGGTACTAGTTGCACTGATAACTCAGAGAGCACAGCAGTGCTGTGCATAGATGTGACTATTTCTTTTTTCTTTCTAATACACTTGAAAATGGGGCTTATGACCATGAGACACCAAAGATTGATCAATCCTATCCCACTATAATGTCACTGACTTCAGTGTTTTCTAAGCCCATCCATTTCCTTCTCCATTACCGCAGATCCTGACCATGTAAATGTAATGATCCTATATGAAGTCTGCACCCACACGAAATTCAGGGCTAACCAGAGTGTTTGCATGACCACATCTGTGAGCCTCTTGCACCCACCAAAATTTTGAAAAGATGTTAATCTTTGAGTGCTTTTCTTCTATGTCAACCTAATGTATTTCCATGCAAAACAAAAGAAGGGACATATGAGAGGAATAATATGCACAAAAATTTGAAAGATTAATAACAATTTTTATTGGTCAAAAATACATAATAAATTACATGTGTTTAAAGGTGGCTTCAGGAGAGACAAGATTCACATGCAGCAACCATGATACACGGACAGTAATACATTTTTAAATGTAGGCAAGTGGGGTAACCACCATTGTAAACTATGCCCGTTCAACCTCAAAATTATCAGGTACTCATGCAGCCAGTACTCATGGTCACAAGGACCCAGACCACTATATTTAACCTATGCATGTATGCTATGTTTTTTGATACTATCACATTTCTTGTGGATGATGATGATGATATTTGAGGTCTGGACGGGCATAGTTTACAATGGTTGGTTACCCCACTTGCCTACATTTAAAAATGTATTACTGTCCCTGTGTATCATGGTTGCTGCACATGTGAATCTCGTCTCTCCTGAAGCCACCTTTTAATACATGTATTTTATTATGTATTTTTGACCAATAAAATTGTTTTATCTAATCTTTCAAATTTTTGTGCATATTATTCCTCATATGTCCCTTCTTTTGTTTTGCAGTGACCCTTTAATTAGGTGAGAGGAGCACCTGTGTCCCTCATTAGAAATTCCATTGGTACAGTTTACACTAACCGTTATGTCATGATCTAAACAGTGTGTTATTACTAATGTATTTCCATGTTGTACAGAGTATGACTGAGGCTCAGTTTATTGCCTACCCCACCAATGTACACTCCACTTCTTCAAGGTTTGCAAATGAATCTTCAAGGTTGCAAAGGAAGATAAAGTACAATGGAAGTACATACAATAGTATTTATTTATATTCCATATGCATGCATGTATAGTGCATTCTTAAGGAAATTTATCAACACATTCAAGCATGTTAAACCATGGACAGGGAGATAACCAGGGAGATAACATCAGGCAGAGGGAAGGGGAATTCTGAGGGGGCAGCGGGGAGTGGGATATCTGTTCCTGCACAATGTAACATCCTGTGAAGCTACAGCATGAAAGGACTCTGGTAAGATGGAAGAAGATTACCACAGTCACAGTGTCTGCATCTATGAGTAAGTGTCCCTGGTTTACCATTCTTGGAATGATGGAAGATTTCCTTTGAATATTGAAATGAATTGTTTTTGTTATAGTTATTTTAGTTATTGTATATACCGTATATATTCGAGTATAAGCCGACCCGAGTATAAGCCGAGGTACCTAGTTTTACCACCAAAAACTGGAAAAATCTATTGACTCGAGTATAAGCCGAGGGTGGTAAATGCATTGGTCACAGCCTCCCAGTATATAGCTGCCATACCCCTTCTGTATATAGCCTGCCAGCCCCTTTATGTATATAGCCTGCCAGCCACTTTAAGTATATAACCTGCCAGCCGTTTATGTATATAGCCTGGCAGCCCCTGTATGTATATAGCCTGCCAGCCACTTTATGTATATAGCCTGCCAGCCCCTTTATGTATATAGCCTGCCAGCCCCTTTATGTATATAGCCTGCCAGCCCCTTTATGTATATAGCCTGCCAGCCCCTTTCTTTATATAACCTGCCAGCCCCTTTCTTTATATAACCTGCCAGCCCCTTTCTGTATATAGCCTGCCAGCCCCTTTCTGTATATAGCCTGCCAGCCCTCTGTTGACGGTAAAAAAATAATAAACTTACTATTTACCATTCCGACGGCCCAGACAGCTCCCCCTCATCTGCATGCCGCAGGTCCGCGGCAGCTCCATGGCCGCGCCTCTTCTGTCTTCATGCCGGCTCAGGGCCGAGACAGCTCTGTGCGCACGGCCCGCCTGGCACTCAACTGTGTAATGGGTTTGGGTTAGTAATGGGTTTGGGTTAGAGACCATTCCCTTCTTTATTATATTATGTACACAGTTCAGACTAGATTTTCCAAAATCTATACATTTTTCTGCTTTTACTTTTAAAAGCCAATACAGTATTTGCCATCACCACCTCCCAGGTATGTGATTCTATTATTTGGCCTATATAATTTTAAAAAAATCTTTAATTTCTTTATGTCTAAATGGCCTTTCCTCTAAAAGTAATTGTGTTTCCTGAACCTTTGAGAAGTCTTTGAAAAAGAAAAAATATGCTGTATGCAACTCCTAATTTTTAAAGTATATCATATTAAAATGCCGTTTTCAAAATATGTATGGTACTTTAAAAAAACACTTAGTGATGTTCACTCATACAAAAATATTTAATCCCCCAAATTCTTTAAGTCTTCAGCCTCCTTTGGGAATAGAATAACTGTAGGGCTCAATTTGTACCGGTAGCTTAATGATTAAAGATGAAAACTTTGCTGAGGTATCTGATTTTTAAACACCTCATTTTAATGTAAATCCTATTATTAAAATAAATTCAGATTTTAGTTTCACATGGTAATTGGATATATTACTTCACAGTTGAAACAATGTTTCTAATGGAATCAACATATTTCTTCACACTACAATACAGTTTCCAAACAAGTAATATAACATTGTTTTAGACAAAAAACTTTAACAATAAAAGGAAGCAAACATACAAAGGTAGTGTGACCAAATAGAGAAAATGAACAGAAATCATTTTGGGGAACAGCTAATCCATGTGACCTTTTCAAATATATGAAAACACCCATCACTGGGCTTAGTGACACCCCCTGCTCCTCTACAGCCAATCACAAGTGTGGGGAGTTTTTCATATATTTGAAAAGGTCACATGTTTCCCAAGGGTGGGGGGGGGAAACTGCTCCTTTCCAGCCCCTCCCATTAGGCAACTGCCTAGTCACACAGCAGATGCTAATGAAAGGTACAAATAACAGATCTTTTTTTTTCTTTAAAAAAACCAATTTTTTAATACAAAAACACTTTGGCAGTGTATGTAGTCTGTGGGGACTGGGGAATGCTAAAAATGGGTCTCCTGGTGACAGGTTCCCTTTAAGCAGATAGTAGTAGAGCTGTAGGGCTCTACAGTTGCAAAGTGCCTGCTGTTGTACAAAGGGTTAACAAAATGCAATATTATCAGAGAAAAGAAGCCGTCATATGGATTTATAAATTGAAAGGAAAAGTTATGGCTTTTGGAAGGTGGGGAGTAAGAAAATGGAAGCCAAAAAAATTAGCTGCACCCTCATAGAATTGAGATAGTCAATGAATCTATGCAAACTTTATCTTTTCACCCTTTTTATTCAAATACATTTCATGGTGCACAAATTATGAAAAAGTTACAAATATTGGCATATGACTCTATGCACCAGATCTTGATAAATTCCCCCCAATGTCTTCTGTCACAAGGATGTGCTCAATATACCAGTGTCCAGTGCTGAGGACATAATGGTAAAGTCTGATTGATAGTTAACTATAGACTACTTAGTAGTGATTGATTTTATCTATGTGAGTCAATGAAACTCAATATATAGCTGAGCACTTATGTTGTAGCTTTATAATTAAAATGAATTACTCAGTTTCCATATAGGCTCTCCTAATAGAAGAAATAATAGAGCATCACAGCTCAGAGAAGATACTGTAAAACTCTGAACTCAAGGAAAAGAACTTTGCCCCCACAGTAGCCAAAATAGTAACAGTATCCCACTGTAGCCAATATGGTGCTTGATAGTTCTCAATATAGCTGTATATTTAAAATGCCCCAACATACGCCAAAATAGTCACTGTACCCAACAATAACCAATATAGTGCTTCTACAGAAGTTTTATAGAAATATATGTACAGTGGCCAGTGACCAGTATGGTAACAGTTCTCCCACAGTACCCAATCTAGTGACATTGCTCCAACAGTAGCAATATAATCACAGTGCCCCCATAGCAGCTAATATAATAAGATTTACCTCATAGTAGTATTATAATCATAATGCTCCCAAGATAGCCGATTTAGTAACAGTGCTCCCACAGCAGCCAAGATGTTACAGTGTAGACTACATAGTCACTGTGCCTCACGGTAGTCATAAAGTCACCATGCCACACAGTAGCCACAGTGCCACAGTCTTCCTTTCTGTAGCCATAATTTCACTGTGCTCCTAACCCCAGAGCACAAAAAGTTAGTACTCACCTTTTTGACAATGACAGAATTGCACAAACCTGTGCTGGGTCACATAAATATTATGCCAAAGGATTGAGATTGTGCCTCTTGAAGAGGTCTCCATGTTTGCTTCCCATCTTACAGGCCACATGTCAATTGTGATCACTGGATAGGTGAATAGCACAGAATGGGCTTTTTGAGGTGTAAAAAAGTCACAAAAACGTTGCATTGTACTCCAGGATTTGGAAGGACCAATTGATCATATCTTTAAGATTGTTAATTTTTCTTGCTTTAGGTTCTTTTCATATTGTGTGATCTACTAATGACAAAGGTGAGTTTGCCATCTTTGCTACAATAACTCTTAGGTAGGATTAGATGTGACTAACTTTCTGCTCTTTAAATAAACCTTAAACACACGTGATTGACCAACCTTGTTAGATACTAACAAATGCATAACAGGGACAGCCCACAATTTTTATTTTCAGATCTCAGATATCTAGACTTATTTCTTTCTCCTGCTTTAGGCCATTTTTTAAGTGACCATGTTCTCTCAATAATTATTTTACCACTATATACTAGACCTCTATAGAGAATCCAGACTGGGTTTCCTACTGGGGAATAATGAGGGATGGCAGTAAAACATGGTAGAGTATGATGGTGTAATATTAGCAACCAAATGGAGCCACCCATTAACCGCTTAGACTTTAAAATAGGTTACAATATGGATGTGGAGGGATATGTATAACATTGTTTATCATTTACAGTGGATTTTTACAAAGTAATGGGATCTGACTCCTCGGCACTAATAGAACCTTAGCTTTCTATCCAAGCTGCAGTCCGAGTTATGACAAGAAGAAGAGATACACTATGAACTATTCTTACCGTCAAAATACTAAAATGCCACTGAAAACTGATTTTGCAAGAGCTTGGCTGATAGAATCTATATTTATCATTTTTGTAATTACTGATATGTTTATTATCAATTATGTATAATATTCTATATAAAATATCATTTCACATTAATCTAAATCCATGTAGCCATACTGTCACTAACAGTCAATGTGATTAAATCTGCTTTCTTAGTAAAAAAAAAATATTATTCCCATGAGCATTGGTATTTATTTAAAATTGTTATTTATTGTGGAACCATCTGTTTGTGTCTGAAATGAAACCCAGCATCTACGGTTGTAGTACTCAAGGGAAATACTCACCTAATTTTTCTTCATGATACAAGTCTTCCAGCAGGTTTACAAATAAATAAGAATTAAATGTTGTGTATTCACTTTGCAGTTAGAATTAAACACGCATATTTAATTCTCTGTTATTTACAGCTTTAAAAGCTGTGAAGATTGTGACGATCAAATATTCAAGAGTGTAAAAAATGGAATTAGAAATTTATAAGAAATGTATGATTTCTGCAAGTAGCTTCCTGCCTTGTGACCACCATTATAAATAATTTTCTTAGGCTTGTATGCATAAAGATTTGCACATTTCTAGTGGATACGGTACATGTTGGGTTTATCTTTTAATTTAATTGATTAATTAGTTAGAATTTTAAGTAAATTACTGTTTTTTTCTTTGTCTTCATTTTGTTTAGAAATATATGCAACTATAGTCTATCGAATGGAATACTGTTTTAATGCATAGTTAGTGTTATTTCATTTTGTTAGTTGTTAACGGGATGGCATGATAGTTTCTGTATGTAAACTGATATATCTAAAATGTGGAGATGTTTTCATAGAAACTAATCAGGTTGTAGCTTTCACATTAAAAGTGTTTCTGACAAATGAGAGTGGGGAGCTTTATATTCCCTTTGTACCAGTTTAGAGATACCCCACCTATTTATCATTTGTGTTGACTGGTGACAGGTCTCTTGTGAAGAGAATACTGGTATAAAGCAATAAAAAAATAAAATGTCATGAAATGTGGAGTTTAAAGGGGAGTTCCCATTTCATGATTGTTAATGTTTGTATTATAAAAAGTTATACAATTATCCGATATCCTTTCTGTATCAATTCCTCGCAGTTTTCTACATCTCCGCTTGCTGTCATTCTATAGAAAAATTCTATGTTTACATCTAGTGGACAGAAAGCTGACCATGGTCACATAGGTGCACAGATCGTAATATCACAAAACTCTGATTACTCTCTATAATACGGACAAGTCATGCACTTGTGTGACAATGGTCAGATTTGCACGTTTACACTTATCCGTTTGTCCAGTTATGGGACTAGCCAGCTTACATAGTCAGGTGATTACAGGCTACTTTTGAAATATTATATTCAGTGTGTGAGGGGTTGTTGTTGGTTATACTCACATGTGTAGCCAACTTTGCATTTCTTATATGTACTTTGTACTTTTTAATTTATTTTAATCTTGAGTGTTTCTTGTATACTATATGTGTTAACCCAATAAAGATTTTTTCTATTTTCTGTACCTGGCCTTATGACACACCAACTTTGTTCTTGGTTCTTGCAAATTTGGAGAAGGTGCCGCGCGCGCCCAAGCAGTCGGGGACGTGTGTGCACACAGCGGAGGGGAGCGAGCCAGGAGCCGGGACGGGTGAGATGTGCTGTCGGGGCGCTGGCGGGGCAGGGCAGCACGGGTGAGCCCGCGACCCGCGATGTGGGTCGCCGGACCACCCGTGACAGCTCTGAAGTGAGTTACAAAAGTTAGTCTTAGTTTAGTCATAGTATGTTGACACAATTGTAGAAGTAAAAAAATCTGATGTAAATACTTTTGAATATGGCATGATACCTTCATTGGTTAACTAGAAATATTATATCTCTTGCAATTTTTTAGGGCACACAGGCCCCTTCATCAGGCATAGATACAAATGAAGCACTGAGAGAAAAACACAACATTTGAGAGATGTTAAACTTAGAAAATTAGTACATATGGGGAGACTCAATTACAATAAGCTGGGGTAATAAAACTGGAGGATATGTTACACAGAGAAGGGCCATGGGGAGGAGGATAGCCTATGATGGCAGGGGTCTGGAGTCAGTCCCTTGTGGGGTTTGAAGTGAGTCCATGTAATGAGCCATAAACCCAGGCGCAATATTGAGGCCTTGTGCCAGTGACTGGAAGGTCATCATCTGCTTGAAATCCCAGGTTTTCCTTTCTCTGCTATCCTTAAAGTCACCTTTCAGTATTAGGACTTTTAAATTGCCCTCGCTGTGGCCTGGTCTAGAAAAGTGTTATAGATACACAGATCAACAGAGCTACAATGATTCCAAAGAGCAGCCTCCTGGATTATCAACAAAAAGAGGACAATGCAGAGTCCCAAATGAAGATTTTGAAGACAATTGCAGCAGATCTCCAAGCCATTTTTCATAAGGACAACAGGCTAAAGGATACATTCCTGGACCGACCCCTCCTTGCCTACAAACAGCCAGCAAATATGAGGAATCTCCTGGTAAGAAGTGCTCTCTCACCACTTTTTTCACAGAGGCTAGTGCTTCCTTTTCGACTACTTCTGCGTGCTTCCTTCATATTGGAACTCAAGCTGTAGCAGGCGTTTGGCAATAGTCGGGAAGGAAGCCCAGACTTCTTTAAACAAACTGAGGAAGTTTAGGAACCATGGAAGACTGAAAGCACCAGAGTAGGTGTGTTGAATAAAGAATGCAGCCAACTGTTTGTTAGATAATTTCTTCTTAGTATGCCAACAGCTACATGTGTCTGTTCAATATTTATGGGTACACAGCAGTGCATAGAAGGGACATTGGGATTTTGAAATGCAAATTTGCATGAAATAGTTTTCTGATGCCAGGATGCATCTGTGGAAACCTTGAGGTCCCAGAAGAATTGAAACGTCCAAAAGTGGCACCATTTTGCAAAGGTCACCAAGGGGCTCTAGGCAAGGCTGAAATAGACAGCGTCATGTTAGTGTCCTGTAAACGAAGTCCAAAATAAAAGTAAATCAAAAGAGGCAATATACATGTGGCAGTAGCTATGAAATTTGCCAGGATGCTGATTAAAATCACCAGTGAAACTTCTCTGGAATCTTCTCTTCAAGCATTGCAAAAGCTGGACAAAGCAAAGGAAAAATAAGCAAATCCAAAACAAGCTCATCTAAAGTCATAATGCTACAGTACTGCATAAACAACATAGAAAGGGACAAATCATATGGCATATGAAGATGGATTAAAAATACAGACTGGGTTTTTGATGCATACTGTCAACCCTTTACATGCCACCGGCATGTAACAGCTGGTGCCGAATGGGAGCCGCTATCTTGGATCAGATCATTGATCTATGATCTGTTGCTATGACAGCCTGGAGTTAGACTCCAGTATCTTTCATTAACATATATCAGTAATAGATCATGTACAATACTCGGATCGCGGGCGCATCCGTGCACCCCCGTTTGCCCCCGCTGCCGGCCCGTCGCTGGAGTCGCCCTGCTCTTCCCCGGACTGCCGTGCGCGCGCGTTCCCGCCTCCTAGGGCGCGCGCGCGGCTCCTGCCGAAAATTTAAAGGG
>WNYA01001331.1:0-78415 GCA_019512145.1 Engystomops pustulosus | reverse complement strand
CACCCTGTCTATGGTGATGGTAGAACCTCCTCTCCTCTAGGTGTAGAGGAGGCCCCTTCTTGTTGGATGGTAGAACCACCTCTCCTCTAGGTGTAGAGGATGCCCCCTTCTATGGTCAGTGGTAGAACCTCCTCCTCTCTAGTTGTAGAGATGCCCCCTGGTCATGGAGTGGTAGAGCACCTCTCCTCTAGTGTAGATGATGCACCCTGTCTATGGAGTGGTAAGCAGACTCTCCTCTAGGTGTAGAGGATGCACCCTGTCTATGGTGATGGTAGAACCTCCTCTCCTCTAGGTGTATAGGATGCCCCTTTCTATGGTGATGGTAAGAACCACCTACTCCTCTATGCGCAGAGGATGCCCCCTGTCTATGGTGATGGTAGAGTCTCCTCTCTAGGTGTAGAGGATGCCCCCTGTCATGGTGGTGGTAGAACCGCCTTCTCCTCTAGTTAGAGGATGTCCCCTGTCTATGGTGATGGTAGGCCGCCTCTCTCTAGGTGTAGAGAGATGTCCCCTGTCTATGGTGATGGTAGAACTTCCTCCTCCTCTAGGTGTAGAGATGTCCCCTGTCTATGGTGATGGTAGAACCTCCTCTCCTCTAGGTGTAGAGTATGCCCCGCCTATGGTGATGGTAGAACCTCCTCTCCTCTAGGTTTAAGGATTCCCCTGTCTATGTGATGGTAGAACCTCCTCTCCTCTAGGTGTAGAGGATGTCCCCTGTCTATGGTGATGGTGAGAACCTCCTCTCCTCTAGGTGTAGAGTATGCCCCCTGTCTATGTGAGGTAAATCTCCTCTCCTCTAGGTGTAGAGTGATTCCCCCGGTCTATGTTGATGGTAGAACCTCCTCTCCTCTATTGTAGAGGATGCCCCTGTCTATGGAATGGTAAACCTCTCTCCTCTAGGTGTAGAGGATGTCCCCTGTCTATGGTGATGGGTGGAACCTCCTCTCCCTCTAGGTGTAAGGATGCCCCTGTCTATTGTGTGGTAGAACTCTGCTCTCCTCTAGTGTAGAGGATGCCCCCTTCTATGGTGATGGGTAAAGAATCGCCTCTCCTCTAGGTGTGTAGAGGATGCCCCCTGTCTATGGTGATGGTAGAACCTCCTCTCCTCTAGGTTTAGAGGATGCCCCGTCTATAGTGATGGTAGAACCTCCCTCCTCTAGGTGTAGAGGATGCCCCGGTCTATGGTGATGGTAGAAAACCTCCTCTCTCTCTAGGTGTAGGGATGCCCCTGTCTATTGTATGGGAGAACCTCCTCTCCTCTAGGTGTAGAGGATGCCCCCTGTCTATAGTGATGGTAGAACCTCCTCTCCTCTAGGTGTAGAGGATGCCCCTGTCTATGGTGATGGTAGAATCTCCTCTCCTCTAGGTGTAGAGGATGCCCCTGTCTATGGTGATGATAGAACCTCCTCTCCTCTAGGTGTAGAGGATGCCCCCTGTCTATGGTGATGGTAGAACCACCTCTCCTCTAGGCGCAGAGGATGCCCCCTGTCTATGGTGATGGTAGAACCACCTCTCCTCTAGGCGCAGAGGATGCCCCCTTTTCCTGGTCACAGGATTAAGTATAAAAAGATCTTTGGAGAGATCCTTGTACTGCCTCAGATATTTGAACATTGTATCCGTGTACCCATACATTGTATGCGTCCGACGGACCCTTAGTAAATGAGCCCCATAATTCCTGACCAGGGCAAAACTATGTCCATATCATGAGAATCAATTCCTTTCTTGATACATCCCATAATTTTATTTGCTTTAGCAGCAGCCGCCTGGCTCTGGCCACTAAAATTAAGTTTACAATCCACCATCATTTTGGTGACTGGATTTGGTAAATCCTTTCGCTCATTCATTTGGATAATCATCTCCCTCCCAATAACTGGAATAATCCTATCCCCCTATAACTTAGATAATCTTATCTGCCCTATAATTTGGGTAATACTCTCAACCTATAACTTTTATAATCCTCTCCCTTCTATAATCAAGTTAACCCTATCGCCTTATAATTTTGGTAATCGTCTCCCTCTAAAATTTGTGTAATCCTCTCCTCTGGCTAATCTTCTCGCCCTAACATTTGGGTAATCCTTTCCACCATAAAATCCTAAATTTCTTTTAGCCCATTAATAAATATAGTGCATTCCAGACATTACTGATAGCATGTAACGTAATGCATGCAGCATCTGAAACACTTCCATGGAGATTGTTTTTGTAAACTATACTTTTTGTTGGACTAAAATTAATTTTTGATCTTATAGAATCCAGTCAGATTTTCTTTATATTTAATCTTATCTATTTATATTTTATCTTATTATCAGAAGAAGAATGGTCGTACGAATACAGGTTAGAACCAAGAGGACAATGCAGTACAGAAACAAGAGACAAACGGAGGTCATTGGACCAGCAAGGGTCATAGATCATAGAATGGAGCAATGAAGACTTATAGCGAGCAGTGGGCAGACAAACCACGTATGAGAGTCCCGGTCCAGATGGACGTCCAGACAAGCCACACTAACATGGGAGGAATGTAGGGGAGGAGGCATCACAGCTCACATCTTAACTTTATGCAGAAAGCCAGGAGTGAAGTAAGGCAGTGTTCAGACTAGTGCAGGACAGAATGCTAATTAAATACAAGGATTTGGGTAATCCTTTTATAATTTGAATATTCCTCCCTTTTTATAATTTGGGTAATCCTCACCTACTTTAATCTAAATAATCCTTCCTTTCTATAATTTGGGTAAATGTTCTCCATCCTATTATTTGGGTTATCCTATCTTCCTAGTTATTGGTTAATCCTCTCCCTCATATAATTTGAATAATCCTAAATTTTATAATCCTAATTTAAATTCTCCTAAAATTTGGTAAATAGTTTGCCTCATTAATTTGGCTAATCATCCTGCCTCCCAATAATTGGAGTGATCCTTTCCCCCTATAATTTGGAAAATCGTATTCCCCCTATAATTTGGGTAATACTCTCAACCTACACCTTTTCTTCTCCCTTCTATAATCTAGTTAACCATATCCCCTTAAAATTGTGGTAATCATCTCCCCTTATAATCTGAGTAATCATCTCCTCCTATAATTTAGGTAGGCCTCTCTTAATATAATGTAGGTCATCCTCATCTTCTAATATTTGGGTAATCCTCTTCTCCAAAAATTTTGCTAACCTTCTCATCTACCGTAATTTGGATAATCGTCTTTCCCTATAATTTGGGTACTATTCTCTCCCCTCTATAATCTGGGTAATCCTCTCCTATAATTAGGGTAATTCTCTCCACTATAATATGTGTTATGCTTTTTGCCTATAATTTTGGAAATAAACTAGTCCTAAAATTTGTGTAATCCTCTCCCTCTGATAATTTGGGTAATGCTCTCCATCCTATAATTTGGGTAACCCTTCTTCCTATAATTTGGTTAATCCTCCCCCTATATTTGTGTAATACTCTCTCTCCTATTTGGGTTGTGCTTTCCTCCTATCTTTTGCTTAATAATATAATTTAATTATTTTGGTTATCGCTAGCCTGTATAATTTGGTTGTAGCTTTAATTTGGGTAGCCCTCTCTTCCCATAATTTCGATAATCCTCTCATTCTATAATTTGGTTAATCCTTTCCTCCCTCTCCTCCTAAAGATTTAACCTTTGTATATTTGTGGTAATTGTCTCCCTCCTATAATTTGGGTTGTCCTCTCTCTATAAAATTTTGTTTTTTTGGGTCCACCATATAATTTGGGTAATCCTCTTCCTCTAATATAATTTGAGCTATCATCTCTTCCTGTGATTTGAGCTATCATCTCTTCCTGTGATTTGGGGCTCTCCCCTCCTCCTGTGAGCTGGGGCTCTCCTCTCCTCCTGTGAGCTGGGGCTCTCCTCTCCTCCTGTGATCTGGGGCTCTCCTCTCCTCCTGTGATCTGGGGCTCTCCTCTCCTCCTGTGATCTGGGGCTCCTCCTCTTCCTCTGTGCTCTGGGGCGTCTCCTCTCCATCCTGTATCTTGGGGGGCTCTCATCCTCCTGTGATCTGGTGCCTCTCCTCTCCTCCTGTAATTTGGGGCTCTCCTCTCGCCTTACATTTGGGGCCTCTCTCTCTCCTCTTGATTTTGGGCTCCCCTCTCCCCTGTGAGCCTGGTGGCTCTCCTACTGTGAGCGGGGGCTCTCCTCCGTGACTTGGGACTCTCCCTCCTCTGTGATCTGTACATCTCCTCCTGTGATCGTGGGCTCCCTCTCTCCGGTCTGGGTCCCTCCTCCTGTGATCTGGACTCCTCTCCTCCTGTGATCTGGGGACTCCTCCTCCGCCTGGGGCCTTCCTGCTCCCGGATCTGGGCTCTCCTCTCCCCTGTAGGTGGGGCCTCCTCTCCTCCTGGGGCCTCTCCGCCTGCTGAGTGGGGCTCTCCTCTCCTCCTGTTAAGCTGGGCCGCTTCCTCTCCCCTCCTGTACACTGGGGCCTCCATCCGTCCTTCCGTCACTGGGCTCTCCTCTCACCCTGTGATTTGGGCTCCTCTCCTCTTGTATGTGGGGCTCTCCCTCCTCCTGTGAGCTGGGCTCTCCTCTCCGCCTGTGAGTCTGGGCCTCCTCTCCTCCTGTGATCTGGATCTCCTCTCCTCCTGTGTTGGTACTCTCTCCGGGAGGGCTCTCCTCTCCTCCTGTAATTTGGGGCTCGCCGCTCCCTCCTGTGATTTGGGTCTCCTCTCCTCCTGTGATTTGGGCTCTCCGACTCCTTTCTGTATTGGGCTCTCCCTCCTGTAACGCTGGGCTCTCCTCGCCTCCTGTTGAGCTGGGCCTCTCCTCTCCTCCTGTTGATCTGGGACTCTCCTCTCCTCCTGTGATCGTGCCTCTCTCCTCGGGCTCGGGCTCCTCTCCTCCTGTGACTGGGCTCTCCTCTCCTCCGTGTAAGTTGGGCTCTCCTCTCCCCTAGTTGCTGGCGGCTCCCTCTCTCCCTGTGATCTGGGCCTCCTCTCTCCCTGTGATCTTGGGCTCGCCTCTCCTCCGGTGTAATTTGGGGCTCTCCTCTCCTCCTTTATTTGGGGCTCTCCTCTTCCTCCTTGATTTGGGGCTCTCCTCTCCTCCTGTATCTGGGCCTCTCTCCTCGTAGCTCGCTCCTCATTTGTGATTCTGGGGCTCTCCTTCTGTGTCTGGGGCTCTCCTCGCTGTGCTCTGGGGCCTTCCTCTCCTCCTGTGATCTGGGGATCTCCTCTCCATCCTGGGATCTGGGATCTCCTCTCCCTGTGATCTGGTGCTCCCTCTCCTCCTGTGATCTGTGGATCTCCTCTCCTCCTGTGATCGGGGGCTCTCCTCTTCTCCTGTGATCTGGGGCTCTCCTCTCCTCCTGTATCTGGGGCGCTCCTCTCCCTCCTGGCTCTCCCCCGTGAACGGCTCCTTTCGAAGCTGCCCTCCTCTCCTCCTGTAAGCTGGGCTCTCCTCGCTCCTCTGGGGCTCTCGTAACTGGGGCTCTCCTCTCCTCGCTGTAAGCTGGGCTCTCCTCTCCTCCTGTAAGCTGGGCCTCTCTCCTCCTAGCTCTCCGCTCTGTAGCTGGGGCTCCTCCTCTTAAGCTGGCCCTTCCCTCTGTAAGCTGGGGGCTCTCCCTCCTCCTGTAAGTCTGTTGGCCTCCTCTCCCTCCTGTAATCTGGGGCTCTCCTCTCCTCCTGTGATCTGGGCTCTCCTCTCCCTCCTGTATTTGGGCTCTCCTCTCCTCCTGTTGATTTGGGCTCTCCTCTTCTCCTGTAATTTGGGGCCTCCTCTCTCCTGGACATTTGGGCTCCCTGCCTCTCTTGGGCTTCTCGGAGGCTATCCTCTCCTCCTGTATTGGGGTTCTCCTCTTCCCTTTGATTTGGGGCTCTCCTCTCCTTAATTTGGGGATCTCCTCCCTCCTTGATCTGGGGCTCTCTCCTGTGATTGGGGCTCTCCTCCTTTGATTGTGGGCTCTCCTCTCCTGGAACCTGGGGCTCTCCTCCTGTAAGCTGGGGCTCTCCGTCTCCCCTGTAAGTTGCTTCTGCTCCTTCACTCTCCGGCGCTGTAACCTCTCCTCACTCTTGATTTGGGGCTCTCCTCTCTCCTCTCCTCCTGTAAGCTGGGGCTCTCCTCTCCTCCTGTAAGCTGGGGCTCTCCTCTCCTCCTGTAAGCTGGGGCTCTCCTCTCCTCCTGTAAGCTGGGGCTCTCCTCTCCTCCTGTAAGCTGGGGCTCTCCTCCTGTGAGCTGGGGCTCTCCTCTCCTCCTGATCTGTGGCCTCCTCTCCTCCTGTGAGCTGGGCTTCTCCTCTCCTCCTTAACGGTCTCTCCGTAATCTGGGGCTGCTCCTCTCCTCCTGTTAATCTGTGGGCTCTCCTCTCCTCCTGTTGGTGGTGCTGGTGATTTGGGGCTCTCCTCTCCTCCTGTGATTTGGGGCTCTCCTCTCCCTCTGTAATTTGGGGCTCTCCTCTTCTCCTGTAATTTTGGGGCTCTCCTCTACCTTTGATCCTGGGCTCTCTCCTTTTATTTGGGGCTCTCCTCTCCTGTGTTTGGGGCTCTCCCCACCCCCCCCCCCCTCCTCCTCCTGTGATTTTGGGGCTATCCTCTCCTGGTAATTGGGGCTCTTCTCTCCTCCTGTAATTTGGGGCTCATCCCTCCTGTGACCCTGGGGCTCTCCCTCCGTATTTTGGGCTCTCCTCTCCCTCCTGTAATTTGGGTTCCTCCTCTCTTGTATTTGGGCTATCCTCTCCTGTTTACCCTGTGTGCTCTCCTCCTTGATTTAGGGCTCTCCCTCCTCCTGTAAGGGGGTTCTCCTCTCCTGTAATTTGTCGCTCTCCTCCTGTGATTTTGGGGATCTCCTCTCCTCCTGTGATCTGGGGCTCTCCTCCTTGATTTGGGGGCTCTCCTCCTGTGACTCTGTGGCTCTCCTCTCCTCCTGTAATTTGGGGTTATCCTTCGCTCTGTAGATTTGCGGATCTCCTCTCCTCCTGTGATCTGTGGGCTCCCTCCTGTGATTTGGGGCTCCTCCGCCTGTGATTGGGGCTCTCCTCTCCCCGTATTTGGTGGCTCTCCTCTCCTCCTGTTGATCTGGGCGTCTCCTCCTGTGATTTGGGGCTCTCCTCCGGTATGTTGGGGTTATACCTCTCCTCGCTGGGAGTTGGGGTTATCCTCTCCTCCTGTATTTGGGGGATCGTCCTCCTCCTGTAATTTGGGGATCTCCCTCTCCTCCGTGGATCTGGGCTCTCCTCCTGTATATTTTGGGGCTCTCCTCTCCTGCCAGTGATCTGGGCTCTCCTCTCCCCTGTGATCTGGGCGAACTCCTCTCCTCCTTGATCTGGGGCTCTCCTCTCCTCAGTAAGCTTGGGGCTATCCTCTCCTCCTGTATTTTGGGTCTCTCCTCTCCTCCATTAATTTGGGACTCTCCCTCTCCTCCTGTGATCTGGGGCTCTCCTCTCCTCCTTGATTTGGGCTCTCCTCTCCTCCTGTGATCTGGGGCTCTCCTCTTCCTCCTGTGATCTTGGGCTCTCCTCTCCTCCTGTAATTTGGGCTCTCCTCTCCTCCTGTAATTTGTGGCTCTCCTCTGCCTCCTGTAATTTGGGGCTCTCCTCTCACTCCTGTAATTTGGGGATCTCCTCTCCTCCCTGTGCTTTGGGGCTCTCCTCTCCTCCTGTAATTTGGGGCGCTCTCCTCTCTCCTGTAATTGGGGGCTCTCCTCTCCTCCTGTGATTTGGGGCTCTCCTCTCCTCCAGTAATTTGGGGCTCTCCTCTCCTCCTGTAATTTGGGGCTCTCCTCTCCTCCTGTAATTTGGGGCTCTCCTCTCCTCCTGTAATTTGGGGCTCTCCTCCTGTGATCTGGGGCTCTCCTCTCCTCCTGTAATTTGGGGCTCTCCTCTCCTCCTGTAGAATTTGGGGCTCTCCTCTCCCCTCGGCCGTTATCACTGCGGCGCTGGGGTGGGCGTGGTCAGTGCCAGTAATGTGGGCGGGGTTGCGCTCTACGTGGCCTCTAATCCCCAGCGGAGGCGGTAGAGCGCCGGCCGCGGCTCAGCGGGGATGCGTGCGCATGCGCTCTCACGTGATCTCTCCTCAGTGCTGTTGCGTCGGTTTGTTTTCGCAGCCATTTTGTGTTGCATTACTGGAAAAAAAAAGAAAGCCTCGTCCTCCCCGCGCAGCAGCCGGAGCGCGGGGCCGAGCGCGGAGCGGTGACAGCCCCCCCCCGTCCTCCTCCCCCACCGCCTGGGCCCCCCCCGCACAGCACCATGTGCGCCGCCCGAGGAGTAGCCGCCGCCGCTGCTACTGCCGCTACTGCTGCTGTGCCTGAGGTAAGGGGGACCGGGGGACACCAGTGCCTCCCTCCCGCTCGTCGCGCTATTGATCCAGGGGGCGCCCCTATTCTGCCTCCTGCATCCAGTGGCTCGCCTGTTTCTGGGGGGAGCCGCTATTCTGCGAGCATCCGGTACCGGTGCGGTACCGCTCACACCGCAGTCATGGACTGGATTAACCCCTCACTGCTCTTGTGTCCGTCGGCTGTGCTCGTGTCTCTGCTCAGGGTTTGCCTGGCCACAGCAGTGATGGATTGTAACCCAAATCCTCCATCCATCATCGTACGGGGCTTGTTAAGCTAGGAACAGCGCCCCCAGAGGCTGCAGGTGGTTATTGGTATTGAAGAATCGCTCTAGTCACTTCCAGGATGAGCTGTATTACCAGCCGGCCTTGCAAGGGAGCGCTGTGTACTGCTTATATAGGGGTACGTGTATACCGATGCACGCCTGTGCGAGGGGGAGGCGCTGTGTACTGCAGTATATCGGGTCAGGTGTAAGCCGGCACGGCCTGTGCAGAGGGGAGGCGCTGTGTAACTGCAGTATATAGGGGTAAGGTGTAATACGGCACGCCTGTGCAGAGGGGAGGCGCTGTGTAAACTGCAGTATTAGGGGTAAGTGTGTAATACCGGGCACGGCCTGTGCAGAGGGGAGGCGCTGTGTAACTGCAGTATATAGGGTAAGGTGTTTACCATAACACGGCCTGTGCAAGGGGAGGCGCGGTACTGCAGTATATAGGGGTAAGGTGTAATACCAGGGCACGGCCTGGCAGAGGGGCGCTGTGTAACTGCAGTATATAGGGTAAGGTGTTTACCAGCACGGCCTGTGCAGAGGGAGGCGCGTGTACTGCAGTATTAGGGGTAGGTGTAATAACGGGCACGCCGTGTGCAGAGGGGAGGCGCGTGTAACTGCGATTATAGGGGTAAGGTGTAATACCGGCACGGCCTTGAATACGGGGAGGCGCTATGATAACTGCAGTATATAGGGGTAGGTGTAATACCACAGCCTGTGTCAGAGGGAGGCGCTGTGTAACTGCATTATATAGGGGTAAGGTGTAATACCCGGCCACGGCCTGTGCAAGGGGGACGCGCTGTGTAACTGCAGTATATAGGGGTAGGTGATAAACCGGCACGCCTGTGCAGAGGGATGCGCTGTGTAACTGCAGTATGTAAGGGTGGACTGTGTAATACCAGGCACGGCCTGCAGTTGTGGTGGCGCTGTTGTGTGGCTCAGTGAGAGTGAATTGCATGCACTGGGCTGGTGAGCTGTGGTATCAAAGTGAATGGGGTTAAATTGGGGATCGTGACCCCGAGCAAAATATGAATGATCCCTTCTCCTGCACAACAGCTTTGATCTTAAGGAGTGGATGTAGAGGAAGGGTCCCGCGCGGATTGCAGATAGGTGCCCCCTATCTTTTGGAGGAGTGGGGTTATTTATGCCTCCTTCATGCTGGCAGTGCTGTGGTAACGCTGGGGCTGCTCTGTGCCTGTGCAAGGGGCCTTGCTGTCCCGGGGTGGTGGGTGCGCTCGCCGGTGTGTGCCGTCCTGGGTGTTGGTTTGCCGGTGTCCTCCATCCCGGGGGGGTTTTTGGTTGGTCTGCCTGTGTCCCTGCTCCTCTTATATGGGGCTGGTTACTTTCTGTAGTTTGCCGCCATCGTTTGCTAAGTAGTTGAGCTCTGTGCACACACCCTACTGCTGCTCTAGGTTGGGAAGGGTTGGTCTTGAGATGTCCCTGGGGAAGATTTTACAGGGTAGGTAGGTAGGTGGACCTATTGACAACCACAAAGCATCTGGTGGTAAGGATCAGATTATGGTGGTGCTTAGAGTACGGGCCGCACTGATTTTGATGTAGAAGATCTAGATATCAATCCTTATCTGGAAAACCCTTTAAAGAGGGCGTCCAACGATCCAATGGATAGGCGATCATGGTAGACCCCAGGGGGCATGAGCACCACCCCCGACTCATAGCCGCTATCCCTTTCATATCACACTTATATAAGGGGGGGGGCCGGGGGACCATATACTTTCCCATCTCTTAATAAGGAGCCGTATGGTTTTGGGAAATTGGATTTTCCTCTAACCATAATCTTATGCCCATGGTAGCCTTCAGAACCAGAACCAAGCTCACGTTCTTAGCTTTACAGTGGATAATTTTTGCGGACATGCGGCTCAGGAACTGATTGCACTCAAGACCAAACTGATCACGCTCTGTTTTTTTTTGCCATTATACAGAGGGCGTGAGAAGGAAAACTATCAGTATATAGGAACGAGTCTAAATGACTTTGGTTCTGCTGTGTGGACGGGGGAATCCGTGGCACAACCACTCCGGCATTCCCAGAGTCTTCCCTGGATAACTGTGGAGCATTCCGGTAAAAATGCACCAAGGCTCATCCCTAATGTGTGAACTTGTAGCCTGAGGCCTCTGGATCCCGGGCCTTTGCTAAGTGATGCCGAAATGACTCCAGTGTGACGTCCCTATACCTGAATTGAACATTTTGGGGAAAGGTTGCAGAGGACTTGAGAATACCATGACCTGTCCGAACTAATTCTCCCACATGGTTCTATGTTGTTTCACCATAGGGGAAAAAAAAAAATCTGATGGCCTTTTGATTCTTTCCCACCAGATCCTAAGCAAACCGAAAACTGTTTCGTATTGATTAATTACTAATAAAAACCCTGAATTGTAAATTGCTGTGAGGAGTCATTTTGATTTTTATTAGTTCTTTTGTGAGAAATCTCGCTGTCTCTCTCCCATCTTTTGATTGCATCTGAATTCTGACAATTTTTGATTCTGTGGTAGGATCTTGCAGGAATTTCTTCCATAGCTGGCCTTCCTTTTCACATGATGACCAACAACACAGTGCCACTGGAAGAAGCTCACAAAGTAGGAATTGCTACTATACCACCTTGGACACTAGAGTGGCGGCATATGGTGCATAAGTATTGCGGAATGCTTTGATCCGCTGAGTATTGGAAGATCGGATCTACTAGGGTCGTGGGGGGTTATACCAAAAAACTGTGTTAGAGTGAGTTTAATTATGAAGATCCCTGGGAAAGCCCCCATATCGCATTGATATAGCATATACTTTGTTAGTCAGCCATAACACAACGAGTTTTGTCTTTATTTTTAGAAAGACAAATTTAGACTAATAAGAATAAGAAATAGTTGCGACTTTTTATCTCTTGTGATCGTGGTGTAGTGGGGTCACGTGTGTGCCGGTGCCGCCGTGTCCCTATGTTCCTGTAAGTATCTGCCTTAAATAGTCATGCGATGCACGGTGAGAGCGCGTTCACCAATGATATCATTTTCAACCAATATGTTGCGGAGTCCGGCTCGGCTCGAGGCGCACATTGCTGGGAGACATGGATGGTATCATGCGCTCGGTGGTTATTCCGTAGCGTTAAGATTTTTATGATCGTCCTGAAGTTTTTTCTTTTTGAACTTGTTGAAGGTTCATCACTCTGGTGCCACCTATCAGAAAGGAATTGGGGAAGCGCTTATGGAGCGATGTGTGAAGGAGACTAAATCACAATTAGGAAATTACCCCGGGGAGGGGGGCATTGAGAATCCCTAATTTCTCTTGCCTTGTTCTTAGAGTCCCCTTATTGGTATCTGAGGCGGTTTCTTAAACTGATCCCAGCGGAGAGGCATGAGAGCACATGAGTCAATTGGGGGGAATGTCTGGCATTCGCCTGGAGCTTGTGATCTCCCCTATTTGGCAATTGGCTTGGAATTTGTTAAAATGGTGTCCTTGAAACTTGCTGTTACCCTGTAAGGTGGTCACAGTCCTATCATTCGGATGGGGTAAATACCCCCTACCTTATATATACTGTAAGCTCTTGTCACCCCTCATCCCTCATGACTGTAAGCTCCTGTGTCACCTCCTCATCCGTCATACTGTAAGCCCTTGTGTCACCCCCTCATCCTCATACTGTAGACTTGTATCTACCTTAGACTAAATCTTCTTGTGTCAACCCCTCATCTCATAGACTGTAAGCTCTTGTGTCACCCCCTCTCCCTCATAGACTGTAAGCTCTTGTGTCACCCCCTCCCTCAGCGTCCTTAGCTCCTGACTGTAGCTCTTGTCTTGTCACCCACCCGCACTCATGACTGTAAGCTCTTGTGTCACACCCCCATCTCTATACTAAGCTCTTTTCCCACTCCCTCATAGACTGTAAGCTCTTGTGTCACCTCCCCCCCACCTTCCTCATAGACTGTAGCTCTTGTGTCACTCCCTACTCCTTCTAACTGTAAGCTCTTGGTGCAGCCCCCTCATCCTCATAGACTGTGTAAGCTCTTGTGTCACCCTCCATCATCCTCATAGACTGTAAGCCTGTGTTTTTCAGCCACCCCTCATCCTCATAGACTGTAAGCCCTTGTGTCACCCCCCATCCTCATGACTGTATGTGTCACCGCCTCATCCTCATAGATTACCTCTTCACCCCCTCATCCCATGGACTGTACGCCTTGTGTCACCCCTCACCCTCCCTCATAGACTGGTAGCTGCTTGTGTCACCCCTCATCCTCATTACCTGTAAGCCTCTGTGTCCCCCCTCATCCTCATAGAACTGTAAGCTCTTGTGTCCACCCCCTCATCCTCATATACTGTAAGTCTGTCTCCCTATCCCTAGTAGCTCTCCCCCCCCCTCATACGTGCTCTGGTATACCCCCTCGACTGTAAGCTCTTGTGTCAACACCCCCTCATCCTCATAGACTGTAGCTCTGGTGTCACCCCACTCTCCTCATAGACGTAGCTCTTGTGTCACCCCACCCCTCCTCCTCATAGACTGTAATGCTCTTGTGTCAACCCCCTCATCTCATAGACTGTAAGATCTTGTTTCACCTACCCCCTCATCCTCATAGACTGTAGCTCTTTGTGTCACCCCCACCTATCCTCATAGACTTTAAGCTCCTTGTGTCCCTATCCCACCTGTAAGCTCGTCACCTCATCCCATAAGACGGTAAGCTCCGTGATCAGGGCCCTCCTCCTATTGTCCCATATGACTGTTTATACTCTGTAATGTTATATATTTGTATATGTTCCCTATTATTTGTAAAGTGCTATGGAATTTGATTATGCTTTGTATAAATAGTGATTATTATGGTAATGTATATTTTAGTGGTTGGGTTTTTATTGGGGTCCGGTCGTGGAGTGGTCCAGCTGGCTCCTTGCAGTTGTGTGTGAGCCATAAGGAAGTGACAGTGACATAAGGCAGGATGTGTCTTCCCCTTTGAACCCTGGGCACATGTGTCAGGACATGAGTGACCGGGGCGTCCCCCCTCCCCCTGTGTCCTGGGGGTGTAGTGCCATCTGCTAGTGTCGGGGCTGGTGCATGTGTTTGGTGCTCAGCTGTTGTGCTGTATATACTGTATGAGCCCTTGTTGTATAATGAGCGGAGCAGGAAGTCCTCGCAGATTCCCTGTTACTAGGGAATAATAGCCTGTGCTGTGCACTTTGCCTGCCTTTCATGTAGCGCAGCGCGGCGGGGAAGGAGTTAAGGAGGAGAGTGCGTCCACCAGCGCCGGCGCGCGGACTGGAGCGGAATAGATGGAGTTGCAGTGCATTTTGCAGCACGTTCCCATCCACGTGCTCCAGCTGGTTTTTAGGGGGGTGGAGGGGGGAGTGAGTTGGACCTCTGATCTGAGGTGCACTTTTTAACATGTCTGTTTAAAATAGGCAAGCTCCAGTGGAAAAATGTCCTCCCGGTCGGGGGCCCACCTCTGTGGGATTGGTAACTGCAGTGGCGTTATTTATATCTGCATGTTCCTGGAAGGAGCGGGGCTTTGAGAAGGAAGGGTATTTTGGAGAACCTGAACTGCTCCGGTTTCTTCCTCTCTTTGGTTTGGGGCATAATCATTCAACGGCTCATATATAACCTAAGCAACATGCTCGCGCGAGCCACTCCCGGATTGGCTTGGAAGTACATTTGTGGCAGCCAATAGGAGCCTGTTTACATACAAGGAAATGTTAGAGGTGAGTCTTGCAGAGGGCCATGCACGGGAACATTTGTTCCCTTATGCTCCGTTGCTGGGGATCTGTGATACTTACAAAAGGCTGATTGATAACCCCGAGAGCCACCGTAAAATACGGGGGGAGATCTGTGACCGTGTACACTCCACCCCCCCAGCTTCATCACATCCCCTATAATAAAGACTTCCTGCGTTTTTACAATTGTATATATTTTTTTATACAAACTTTCCCCTCCCCCCCTTCCTTCTTTTTTTTCCCCGTCACGCCCTGATTTCTTGGAGACCACCCTTTGATATTAGATGTGTGGTCGTAGGATGTGGCAGGAAAAGGGGAGTACGGAGTGTTTATGTTATTACTCTTGCCGTGCTCCATGCATGGGCTGCACATCCTCGCCCCTCTACGCCGGCTCTTAGTGCGGAGTGGACTGGTTACCTTCAGCTGTCAGGTACACTGCAACACCTTGTGCCTGATGTGGTTGGTGTCGGCGGCCATGGCTTCTGTGAATTTTTTTTGTTGCCTGTTGTGTGTTTTGGGGTTTTGGGAGACGGATTGCATTCGCTCAGTGTGGAGAGGGTGCTGTGCGACCGCAACTATAGAACTATTCCTGCCAGCGGCTGCATGGCCGTCATTATACCCGCTTGCATAATCTCTATACAGCATAATTGGGGAGTGGCACATTGGAGGGGTCATAGGGGCAATAGCAGTAAAATGGGACCTGGTTGTTGCATTGAGGGGTAAGCTTTTAGTCGACAGACGCCAGGTTATATTTTCAATAGAATTGTTTTGTGATCCCCTATTAAATGCAGTTTTTATATGATGGCACTGCATGCTCTGACCGATTATGACTGTGAATCAGTTTGGTTTGTTCCAAGAGCTGAAATGACTTTATTTAATTTATTGTAACGTGTGTTTTTTTTTTTTTTTTAATAAAAATTATTGAAAGTTTGTAACGAATTGTACATATCCTTGTGTTCAATGTCTATTAAATGACCCCCTTCACCCCCAACCTCCTGCATTATCCTCCTCTCTGGCTGGCTGGACTATGGCCATCCATCTTGTTTTTACAGGATGTTTGTGATTACTTTTATCTTCTAGCTTCTCTTCACTGACCCAGATATACCTATGGCCTGGTCCTTTGTTCTTGTTTTCTTTTCTCCTTAATATTGCAGATACATCTGTGTGTTGTCAATCACTACTTCAGACCCATTGAGAGATTGTTGTCAAAAAGTTTTAAAGAAGTTTCCAGGTCTTGTTCAGGTTCATCACACTTATCCTCTCCCTAATCCTATCACACTATCCTACCATTGCAAGCCAAGTCTCCAGGCTACTCTTTAGGCCTATAGACATTCTATATTATTAATTGTTCATCAGGTTCTGTGGCAGCGCTCATAGTGGGCATATACATTACAGAGTGGATAAGTCTATGGAGCAATAGGAGTGAGGGTCCTGCTCACAGAGCTTACAGTCTAATGAGATAGGGTGACACAAGAGCTTACAGACTATGAGGATGAGGGGTGACACAACTTACAATCTAGGAGGAATGAGGGGGTACACAAGAGCTTACCTCTTTAGGATTGAGGGTGTGACACAAGAGCTTACCGTCTATAGGATGCAGGGGGTACCACAAGAGCGTACAGTCTGTAGGATGAGGATGGAACACAAGGCTTACAGTCTATGAGGATGAGGGGTGACACAAGAGCTTCACAGTCTCGAGGATGAGGGGGTGACACAAGAGCTTACGTCTATGAGGATGAGGGGGTGAAACACAAGGCTTACAGTCCTGAGATGAGGAGGTGACACAAGAGCTTACATTCTGAGGATGAGGTGTGACAGCAGAGCTTGTAAGGAAACAGCATAAAATAATTGAATAAATCAAATTCCCTGCTGCTTGAACCAGCCATCACCACATCTATATAAACAGGTCCAAGTGAAGTGGCTGCAAGAGAGAAGCTTGGTATATATCGGTGTTTTCCTGATAACAGACAGGAGTAGGACACGGGGTGGGTTAGTAACGAGTGTGGTTCAGGGGTTATCCCGGGTTTTAAAATTTCTTATGGCTTGGCAGGGGATATTAAACATAATAACATGTATTACCTAACCGCTCCTCCGGCTATATCCCTCTATACCTCCTTCTCGGCGGCGCCGGATGTCCCCTTTCCGTGGTCCCTTCGATCCGTGCCCCCCCTGTTTGTTTTACGTTGTAAGCGCCTGAGAGATGCGTTGGAATGGACTTCCAGCTGGCCGGGAGCTCCCGGCGCAAAGAAAGAACGGGCCGCATGAGTCGGGACAGTCGGCGGCGCCAAGCGAGGTAAGTAGATGTTTGTTTATGTTTTAACTAGCCCACACCCCAGCCCCGGCGTCCTCAGTTATTTTTAAAACCTGGATAACCCCTTTATAAACATTCAGTGCCTAAAGGGTGGTTTTAAGGCAAGTCGGAAATGTGTCTGATAGTCATGGAGAAAGGTTTGGATTCAAGTAGATGTTAACTCCGATCACTGGCAGATTGAATAGCACGGTTTGGGCATAAAAACGAAGAGATAGGGAGTGCAAGCATAGGCGATCTTTTGGATGAGGTTATTTTTTTTAAACTTTATTTGGAAGGAGGTGTGAAAACTGCAGTGATTGATTGGTTAATTTCTGTCCCCCTATTATTCTTGAACCGAATTTATATACCAGGCACGGCCTGTGCAGAGGGGAGGCGCTGTGTAACTGCAGTATGTAGGGTGACTGTGTAATACCAGGCACGGCCTGCAGTTGGTGGTGGCGCTGTTGTGTGGCTCAGTGAGAGTGAATTGCAGCACTGGGCTGGTGACGCTGTGGTATCAAAGTGAATGGGGTTAAATTGGGGATACGTGACCCCGAGCAAAATATGAATGATCCACTTATCCTGCACAACAGCTGTGATCTATAAGGAGTGGATGGTAGAGGAAGGGTCCCAGCGCGGATGGCAGAGGAGGTGCCCCCTATCTTTTTGGAGGAGGGGGGTTATTTAGGCCTCCCTTCATGCTGGCAGTGCTGTGGTAACAGCTGGGGGTCTGCTCTGTGCCGGTGCAAGGGGCCTTGCTGTCCCGGGGTGGTGGGTGCGCTCGCCTGTGTGTGCCGTCCTGGGGTGTTGGGTTTGCCGGTGTCTGCCATCCCGGGGTGGTGGGTCTGCCTGTGTCTGCTCCTCTTATATGTGGGGCTTGGTTACGTTCTGTAAGTTTGCCGCCTCGTTGCTCAGGAGTGCGCTCTGTGCACACACCTACTGCTGCTCTAAGGTTAGGGGAAGGGGTGGGGTCTTGAGATGTCTGGGGAGATTTTAAAGGGTAGGTAGGTAGGTGGACCTATGTGACACCACAAAGCATCTTGTAGGAGCAGATTATTGGGGTACTGAGAGTACGGGCCGCACTGATGTGATGTAGAGCTAGATATCAATCCTTATCTGGAAAAACCCTTTAAAGAGGGCGTCCAACGATCCAATGGATAGGCGATCATGGGAGACCCCAGGGTGCATGAGCACCACCCACTCATAGCCGCTATCCCATGCATAGTCACACGTACTATAAGGGGGGGGGCGGGGGACCAGATACTTCCCATCTATTAATAAGGATGCCGTATGTTTGGGAAATTGGATTTCTCCTCTAACCATAATCTTATGCCCATGGTAGCCTTCAGAACCAGAACCAAGCTCACGTTCTTAGCTTTACAGTGGATAATTTTTGCGGACATGCGGCTCAGGAACTGATTGCACTCAGACCTCAAACTGATCACGGATCTGTTGTTTTTGGCCCTTATATGCAGAGGGCGTGAGAAGGAAAACTATCGGTATATAGGACGAGTCTCAATGAGCTTTGGTTCTGCTGTTGGACGGGGAATCCGTGGCACACCACTCCGTCATTCCCAGAGTCTTCCCTGGATAACTGTGGAGCATTCCAGTAAAAATGCACCAAGGCTCATCCCTAATGTGTGAACTTGTAGCCTGAGGCCTCTGGATCCCGGGCCTTCTAAGTGAGCAAAGGATCTGCCATCTGTGACGTCCATCCTGATCTGACACATGTTTCCATCTGGGAAGGGATGGTTGCAGAGACTTGAGAATACCATGACCTGTCCGAACTAATTCTCCCACATGGTTCTATGTTGTTTCACCATAGGGGAAATCTGATGGACTTTTGATTTGCTTTCCCACAAGATAACTAAGCAACCGAAAACTGTTTCGTATTGAGTTAATTACTAATAAAAACCCTGAATTTGTAAGATTTGCTGTGAGGAGCATTTGGATTTGGAGTAGTTTTTTTGTGAGGAATCTCGCGTGTCTCTTCCCCCATCTTTGATTGCATCTGATGCTGACAATTTTTGATTCTGATGGATAGGAGTCTTGCAGGATGTCTTCCATAGCTGGCCTTCCTCTTCACATGATGACCACAAACCAATGCCACGTGGAAGAAGCTCACAAAGTAGGAATTGCTACTATAACACCTTGGACACTAGATGTGGCGGCATATGGTGCATAAGTATTGCGGAATGCACGGAGCTCGCTGAAGTATTGGAAGAGCGGATCTACTAAGGGGTCGTGGGGGGTTATACCAAAAAACTGGTATAAGTGAGTTTAATTATGAAGAGTCCCTGGGAGCCCCCATACGCATTGATATCAGCATATACTTTGTAGTCAGCTATAGACAGACAGGAGGTTTTGTGTCTTGTTATTTTTAGAAGAGACAAATTTAGACTAGGAGATAAGGAATAGTTGATACTTTTTATCTCTCTTGTGATCGGGGTGTAGTGTGTCACGTGTGTGGCCGGTGCCGCCGTGTCCCTATGTATCCTGTAAAGTATCTGCCTAATAAATAGGTCAGTGCGATGCACGGGGAGAGCCGTGTCACCATGATATCAGTTTCACCAATATGTTGCGGAGTCTGCTCGGGCTCGGAGGCGCACATTGCTGGAGACATGGATGGGATCATGCGCTCGGTGGTTAATTTCGTAGCGTTAATATTTTTATGAGCGTCCTGAAGTTTTTCTTTTTGAACTTGTGAAGGTTCAGCTCTGGTGCCACCTATCAGAAAGAATTGGGGAAGCGCTTATTGAGCGATGTGTGAAGGAGACTAATGCACAATTAGGAATTACCCAGGGGAGGGGGGGCATTGAGATCCCTAATTCTCTGCCTTGTTCTTAAGATGTCCCATTATTGGTATCTGAGCGGTTTCTTAATACTGATCCCAGCGGAGAGGCATGTGAGCACATGAGTCAATTGGGGGGAATGTCTGGCATTCGCCTGGAAGCTTGTGATCTCCCCTATTTGGCAATTTGCTTGGAATTTGGGAATGGTGTCCTTGAAACTTGTGTTACACAATGTAAGGTGGTCACAGTCCTATCATTCGGATGGGGTAAATAACCCCATACCTTAAATAAAAACCCTGAATTTGTAAGATTTGCTGTGAGGAGCATTTGGATTTTTAGTAGTTCTTTTGTGAGAAATCTCGCGTGTCTCTCCCCCATCTTTGATTGCATCTGATGCTGACAATTTTTGATTCTGATGGATAGGAGTCTTGCAGGATGTCTTCCATAGCTGGCCTTCCTTTTCACATGATGACCACAAACCAGTGCCACGTGGAAGAAGCTCACAAAGTAGGAATTGCTACTATAACACCTTGGACACTAGATGTGGCGGCATATGGTGCATAAGTATTGCGGAATGCTTGGAGCTCGCTGAAGTATTGGAAGAGCGGATCTACTAGGGGGTCGTGGGGGGTTATACCAAAAAACTGGTATAAGTGAGTTTAATTATGAAGAGTCCCTGGGAGCCCCCATACGCATTGATATCAGCATATACTTTGTAGTCAGCCATAGACACACAGGAGGTTTTGTCTTATTTTTAGAAGAGACAAATTTAGACTAAGAGATAAGAAATAGTTGAGACTTTTTATCTCTTGTGATCGGGGTGTAGTGTGTCACGTGTGTGGCCGGTGCCGCCGTGTCCCTATGTATCCTGTAAAGTATCTGCCTAATAAATAGGTCAGTGCGATGCACGGGGAGAGCCGTGTCACCATGATATCAGTTTCACCAATATGTTGCGGAGTCTGCTCGGGCTCGGAGGCGCACATTGCTGGAGACATGGATGGGATCATGCGCTCGGTGGTTAATTTCGTAGCGTTAATATTTTTATGAGCGTCCTGAAGTTTTTCTTTTTGAACTTGTGAAGGTTCAGCTCTGGTGCCACCTATCAGAAAGAATTGGGGAAGCGCTTATTGAGCGATGTGTGAAGGAGACTAATGCACAATTAGGAATTACCCGGGGGAGGGGGGGGCATCGAGATCCCTAATTCTCTGCCATGTTCTTAAGATGTCCCATTATTGGTATCTGAGCAGTTTCTTAATACTGATCCCAGCGGAGAGGCATGTGAGCACATGAGTCAATTGGGGGGAATGTCTGGCATTCGCCTGGAAGCTTGTGATCTCCCCTATTTGGCAATTTGCTTGGAATTTGGGAATGGTGTCCTTGAAACTTGTGTTACACAATGTAAGGTGGTCACAGTCCTATCATTCGGATGGGGTAAATAACCCCATACCTTATATAGACTGTAAGCTCTTGTCACCCCCTCATCCTCATAGACTGTAAGCTCTGTGTGTCCCTAGGCCATAGTGGGGCAATATGGATGTCTGTGTGTTTGAGACGCGGTACGCCTAGAGGATTGTGTATTTTGCCAGGCAATAGCGATGTGTGTGTCTGCGCTTGAGCCAAGGCGGTTGTATTGGGTATAGTGATGTGTGGAATAGGGTTTCCACTATGCATTGGCAACCAGGAGAAGATAATGTGTGTCTGGGTAGCATATAACAGAAGCATAAGGATAATTTTTTCCTCAATGTGGTCCCCCTTACACGTCTTCCCGAGCACTCATCTTTCAAGAAAAGTTTCACTACTTTCCATGGTATTCCAAGTAATGTCCTTAAAGTTGTATTGGGCACGATCACCTTACATAGCTGTGGCTTTTGGGAAATGTTCTAGCCACA
Organism: Engystomops pustulosus; assembly: GCA_019512145.1. NCBI lineage: Eukaryota > Metazoa > Chordata > Amphibia > Anura > Leptodactylidae > Engystomops > Engystomops pustulosus. The sequence continues at coordinate 57,216 of WNYA01001331.1, read as the reverse complement.
TTGACCATTTTATGTTGAAAATTTTTAAATTCCATGTAAAATAGACTCCCATTGCCAAGGATTGATGGTGGAAGAGTCGATGGCTGTGTATTTGGGGATGGGTGGTCAGTCCGCTCCTGAATCACCATCTTGTTACTTTTATGCTGGATAATGATTGTAGAGATGGTCTATAAATATTTCCTACTATTTGACTCAGATCTGTCATTATGAGTAGGCCTGAACGCTTGGGCTTAGTCAGCCGATGACTCGATGTGAGCCTAATGTCTACATTTAGATGTGGATATCATCTAAGGTACATCTGATAGGAAAGTAGTATGACCCACCGCCGCTCTAGTTCAAAATGTATTAGCCTGTACTCTGACTATATCACGTAAAGTAGAAATTGGGCTACTGTGACATATAAAGAAATAATATGGATAGTAGGCTTCCCTTCTCTTCTTGGATGAAATATTTTTTACATACATGTGAGTTCTGTGCATTGCAACACAGCTGGAAAGTGAGATGCTGTATATGTGACCACTATCTGGTGGTGTATAGAGCAGCGATGCTGTATTTCTCCTATAAGAAGACTTGGTTTGGCCATGTGGGAGTCTCACAATGTGTCCTAAATGGACCGAGCACCAGACGTCAGTAAACTGTACCTCAGTGATCAATTTCACACATGGTATATGGCCTTGGTACAATGTGAACTTAGGCCGAACGGCTCTATGTGGGGGAGATTCTGTAATATTGTAAATCAATGGTTATACATCTATACATATTGCTGTTATAAATTCCTAGAAAATAGGTTAACAGATTAATTATGATACCTGCTCTATGTGCTGCTTTATCCTGGGCATTGCACTGTACAGGCAGTCCCCAGGTTACGTACAAGATTGGGTCCCAAGGTTTGTTCTTAAGTTGAATTTGTATGCAAGTCGAAACTGTATATTTTATAATTATAGATCCAGACAAAAAAATTTTTGGCCCCAGTGACAATTGGAGTTTTAACATTTTTTGCTGTAATGGGACCAAGGATTATCAATAAAGCTTCATTACAGACACCTTACAGCTGATTATTGCAGCCTGGGACTATAGTAACATCCTGAGAGCTTCACCAGAGGTCAGAGGGGTCTGTCTGTAACTATGGGTTGTCTGTAAGTCGGGTGTCCTTAAGTAGGGGACCGCCTGTATAGTGTTGAATCTTCCTATTCTCTTAAATTTTTCTCCAGGCCCACCTCTGAGTTTAGGGATCACTACTGAGAGCAGAAATGTATCATGGCCCCGTGTCCAGACCGGTCTCATCCAAACGTTGCCCTGACTATTAGACTCATTGAGCAAGTGATGTGGGAATGTGTTTACATTGTGTATAGATGAGCCGACCTGTTTAGTCTGGACTGGTCAGTGTGGTGTAACCTGGCTGGAGGTCGCTTATTTGAGTCCCAAGTCTGCGGCCTGTAATACTGTGCTGTTAAAGGAAAGTGTTCAGAATTGTGAAATGCCTTAGTATCTTATCAGCGGGTCTGAAGACGAGTACACAACAAGGGTAAAAGTCTAAGCAACCCACGCTTCTTACAGCTATGGGGTCAAATGTGATGGGGTCCTGAGTAGTAGATTGTAGTAGACTGACATCGAAGAACTTCGATAAAAAGTGACAAAAAACCCAGTTAAACATCCAAATGTATGAAGTAATAGGATCCACCAGCCTGTAAATGAGCCAAACCTATGTACATTCCTAATATAGCAAAATGTACAATATTTCTTGTCCTGTCTTATGCCATTAGTCTCCATTTGAAGAGCCCAAGGTAAAGGAACGAATGTAACAGAAGTATCAGTTTAATACCATCTGTAATCTATTGGGACATTTCTGATATGGCAAAAGTTTCTTTGTAGGAGATGCCTTGAATCTTTTTTTGGAAGATTCAGAGCCGCTCCCCCCCCACCCCCATATTAAATTGATGGGGTGGACCTATGATTCCCCAAAAACACTGTAAAAGTAAATGAATTGCCATAGGATGACTCAAATTTTATTTATTTTTTTTGTTGCCTTTCACCCTGGAGGAAGCAGTTTGGCATCACCCCCTACTTATAACTTTTGTAGCAGGTGATGAGCACTGGTGACTAGGAGTTGACAACTGTTCCTGGTGTATTTCTGGATTACAAAAGGGGCAGTCACCTGTTAGTACAGCAAATGTTGCAGGGTGGAGGATGACATAGCCCTCAAAGGGGAGGTGATTGATTTACTGCCTAGACCTTTGTTAAAAGGAATATTTCTGAGTTCATCCTCTTGCCCCCGCCATGAAATGTATTGGTCTGCATACATCTTCTGAAAGTAGTTCATAAACCAGGTTATATGGCGCTCTATACTGTACTGCACCCTGACCTATCAGAAATCTCAGAATTTAAAACGTGTGCATGCTTGGTTGAGCCAAGTGTGTATGTATATGGTGATAGGATAACATTTATTGTAGTTTATATGTAGTAACGACGTATAGGCGGCTCCACAACCCAGGGCCCTCCAGCTTGTGTAGCGCCGCAGCTCCCAGCATGACACAGCTGTCTGTAGTTTTCATGGTGTCCTTCCGTAGGTTTCGCAACAGCTGGAGAGTCACACGTTTTACCAATCACATTGCTTGAAATAGATCTTAAAAATAAAATATCAAGTGATTTCTCTTGAAACAACCTGTTGAGGCCGCAAAGCCAGGCAGTACTTAACAGATTCTCCTGTGATGGTCACGAGGTAAATTGATCACTTTTCTTGCATGTTGGAGAAAGTTGAAGCAGGAAACAGCCCTATATTTTTTTTTTTTCTTTCATCCTCCCGATGGTTTAACTTTTCAGCTATTCATAGCAGCAGAACTTGTGCTCGGTTCAGACCTCAAATGAACCCAGTGTATCACCAGGCAATTAAGGAGCACTTGGCACGGGCTCTGTAATCGTTCACCGCGAGGAGCGCCGTAACTTTAAGAGACGGACTGTAAACTTAGTTCTCTCTGCACACAAGTGCAGCACTGTGACCAGGATAGTCATGAAACCCATCAAGATCAAACTACATAATGCACTGCTCAAAAAGTAAAGGGAACACCTAAACATCACATCCTAGATCTCAATGAAATATTCCAGTTGCAATATCTCATTCATTACATAGTCCAAGCGTTTTGGAACAATAAAGCATAAAAACGAAAATTAAAATGAGGTCTGGATTGGAATCCTACTCGAGATCAAAGAATAAAACCTTATTTTAAGACAAGGAAATGTGGATCAGAAGTTTGTGTGGCCCTACAGCGCCTGGACATGCTCCTGATCAAGCTCAGTAGTGTGTGTGGCCTCCACGTGCCTGTATGACCTCCCTACAATGCCAGGACATGCTCCTGATCAGGCTCAGTAGTGTGTGTGTGGACTCCACGTGCCTGTATGACCTCCCTACAATGCCAGGACATGCTCCTGATCAGGCTCAGTAGTGTGTGTGGCCTCCACGTGCCTGTATGACCTCCCTACAATGCCGGGACATGCTCCTGATCAGGCTCAGTAGTGTGTGTGGCCTCCACGTGCCTGTATGACCTTCTTAAAACACCTGGGTATGCTCCTGATCAGGCTACAGATGTTTGATCTCCTCCCAAACCTGAAATTAAAGCATTAGTCAACACCTGGGCAGTCTGTTGTACAATGTGATATGACATTGTACAACAGACACTACAACCACATAAAGCCTAGCAGTGTCATGTATCAGAAGGAACTCTGGGCCCACTGCACCTGCATGTGGTTTCACAATGGGTTTCAGAATTTTATCCTGATACCTAATGATGGAGGGCTCAGTGACCTTCCACCGAAATGCCACCCCATATCGTCACTGACCTACTGCCAGACATGCAGGAAGTTGAAAACAAAACGTTCTCCATGGCGTCTCTAGACTGTCAAATGTGTTCAGTGTGTACCTGCTCTCTAACACACAGGGAGCACAGGGCACCAATGTCAAATCTCTGGCAAATGCCAATCTCCCTGCTCTGCTTACATCCCAACATAGATTTGCCAGCGCTGTGCCCTCACACTACCCTCACTGAGTGTTTCTGACGGTAGGAGCAGACACATGGATATTAGAGGCAGCTGCAGGTCATTCTGCAGGGTTCTTCTCCTGCCTATCTTTGCACAGAGGTGGAGATATGAGTCCTGCTGCCTGGTCGCCTCCCTCCTAGGCCACCTCCATGTCTTCTGGTACTGTAATGACTCCATGCTCTGAACACTGCGCTGACCGACACAACTAACTTTCTTGCTGCAGTTTGCATGGATGAGCTGCACAACATGAAACGTCTGTAGGATGCATATGCTACCTCTAGGGGTGAGGAGCGCTGACCAAAATGCAGAATTATCCAAAACGACCAATAAGGATGAGAACATAGAAATGTTCCACGTCCCCAACTTTAGAACCGATCCTTTATAGCGGTTGCCTTTCTACCTGTTTTCTGTTACATTTGCACAACAGCAGGAGAAATTGATTCACTATCAGCGTTGATTCAAAACTGGACAGAATGATTTTAAAGAAGTGTCATTGACTTGGAGTTACATACAGTTTAAGTGTTCCCTTCTATGTTTTTTAGCAGTCTACAGGCAGTCCCCTACTTAAGGAAACCAACTTACAGAAGACCCCACTGACCTCTGAAGCTCTCTGGGTGTTACTCTAGTCCCCAGGATGCAATGATCAGCTGTAAGGTGTCTGTAATAAACATTTATAATCCTTGTTCACATTACAGCAAAATTTTTTGGATCTGTTTTTGACTCGGAGCCAAAAACGACATTGTCTGGAACTTCAGTTATACAGATCCGACTTCAGAACAAGCCTAAATAATCTATCTTGTGCGTAACCCGGGAACGGCCTGTATTCTACTCCATTTAAGGAGTCAAAGGTGCAGGGTTACTGCTATTACTCACCTTCTTATAGGTGTGTGTGTATGAGGCAGATATTCGTGTACACCTGGATAAGCTACTCTTCAGACTTGTATAACTTCTATAGTATAACCCTTCCCTAATGTCATCATACACAGAACAGTAAAAAGGATTGTCCAGGACACGGTTTCAAGGCAGGAGCTGGTCTAACATCTCACCTATGACCACCCATGGTTTCTGTATATAATGGGTACAGCAGTGACAACACATGGACAGTGCTCAACTGCTTGAGGCTATTACAGGTGGTCCCCTACTTAAGGACACCCGACTTAATGACGATCCCTATTTAAAAACGGACCCCTGTGACCTCTGAAGCTCTCTGGATGGTTTGCTATAGTCCCAGACTGCAATGATCAGCTGTTGAGTATCTGTAATGAAGTATTATTGATAATCTTTGGTCCCATTACAGCTGAAAATTTAGAAACTCCAATGGTCGCTGGGGCAAAACATTTTTTTTTATTTTTTATCAGGAAATATATTTATAAAATATACAGTTTCAACTTGCATACAGATTTAACTTAAGAACAAACCTATGAAACCTATCTTGTACGTAACCCGGGGACTGTCTTTACAGGCCTCAGCCTTTGTGTACAGAATGGTGAAGGTGCTATTCTAAGGCTACATTCACACGAACTTATGGGGGACAGAATTTTGCCTTTCATTCCTCCCTATGATCATTTGGACATTTTTTTTGGTTATAAGAAGAGAATAGTTGTTTGGCAATAAATGGCTTCATCCAGCCACTAACAATGATTGTAATAAAGTTTTTCAGTCCTCATTCAAGGCCAAGAGCCAAAATTCTACAGGGTATGGAAACTTTTGAGCACAATATTTTAGACCAACCTTGGCTTATGAACCCAAAATAATTATTCCAAATTGCAGGCAGCCCATCTGTTTACTGAAGAGTTCTGCCCCAATTTGTCCAAAACAGTTAAGGGTTTTTAGCCACAATTTTGCTTATGCGACTTTATAGGAGGCAAAATGTCTGAAATGTTTTGCATGCACCAGACTTTTGGTGTGTTTTTCTAGCAAAACCTAAGCCAACTAATGGGGGGGGGGGCGCGCAAAGTAGGACTAGACTGGGTCTTGTGCTTAAGCAGATCTATCATTCGGCATCGGTATAAGGCTGCTGTCTAGTGTAACTTGTTCTTTCTTTTGGGAACTTGATAAATCTGCCCCATTGGCCCATTTTTAGATGTTTTGTGTGTAAAATTTGAGGTCTTCGTTACGAATTTATACTGAACCTGTCACCAGGATTGCAGAAATGTAACTTTTAGCTTGTGATGGGTTCCAATAGCCTATGCTATGCTGCAGGTGCCTGTGTCTCTTTTGATACATTTTACCTTTCCTCCAAATGTATCCAGCTTTTACCCTCCCCCTTCCTGTCATGTGCAGAGGGAGGGGTTGATGTGGGAGAGGGGAAGAATGCATGAGACTAAGACACACAATCAGCTGTGGCTGGACAACCCTCTCCTCCATCACCACCACCACACTGCTGGCAGGGAGCCAGGTAATGTGAAGTAAATTTTTAGAAAGTATTCACATGTTGAGAATACTGACAAAGCTACTTATAATATCTGTAGAGCATAGGCTGTTAGAACCTTTCACCAGCAAAAAATTACATTCCTGGTGGTTGAAACACTTTAACACTTTTTATTTGGGGGGGTGGGGTGTATTTTAGTTTGTTCTGGCTGAAGAATTTACCATCTGTTCCCTGGATATGTGATGATGGATCAGTCGGGGGTCCTGTTGTTAGTCTGCTGTTGAAATAGAGAGGCAGGGTAGATGCCTTATCACCAGTCCCATCAGGCTCTGGACCTGTATGGGATGAGGTCTGAGGTTCCCTGTGTTCATTTCATGGGGCTCCAACAAATCAGATCACCGTTATTGTATCACCCATCCAGTAGGAATTCACCTTTGACTGTCTAGCTTTTATATCTTTGACCTTGTCAGGCTTGGGCATTGTGATGGTCAGAGTTGGCATTTTACATGTGCAGATATTTTGGATCATCTGATGTTTATTCTATATTAATTCCTGTTCCTTATTATGTTGCCTTTTGTCTCTTTTCAGGCTGTTTTGCCCGCTGTGGTGGTTGGGTTAGTCAGGCATGGTTTTATATATTGAAAGTTAGTTTTGTGGGTCATGAGACTGATTTCAATCAGATCTGTTAGACAGAAATTGGCCAGATAAAATTGTTCTGGGACGGAGTGTCTTATTATCTGATGGCTGTGATTCTTTTTGGAAAGGTTGACACCATAGTCGGCCACTGGTCACCCAACTATACATTATGTCTACAGCTATACGTAGACCTAGTGGGAGAGTAGGGGGCAATGTCAGTACACTGGCCTATAGTCACCATAGTTGTCTGCAATGCAAACTCCTTGAAATTTCCCTTGTTTTTGGAGGCCACAGCCCATTAAATACAAACAGTCCAACACATGATTTACAGTCGTTCAGTTAACGTTGCAGAAAAGTAAAACTTAAGATAAAGTCAACATTGTCCCCAAATTAACTCGCACAAGGGTTGAGTTTAAAAGGAGTCGGTATTTTTAGATCATGTGCTATTTATATGCGGTGAAGCAGCACTTGAATCCCATGTGCTCAGTCCTTACTTGCCTTCTTTGGCATCATAGTGAGTTGTGAACTCTGCCACTCCTGAGTGCGAAACGCACGGCTCTCCTAACCCAGGGTGGTAGATGCGTCTTGTATAATTGAATGGTCTTGTCTAATTAGGGGAAAGGGAGATGTGGTGATCAGATTAGTAAGGAAAAAAAATACACAACGGACCACCTTTATAGACATCCAGATACACAGCATAGGGAGAATACTTTGTGGTAAAAAGAGAAACTTTCAGCAAATTTGAATGGGTAATAAAGATTAAAAATAATAATAATAGGTGTACCAGTAAGTGTCCTTCATAAGAATAGATGGCTATGGCGAGGTCAGAGACGTGTAAAGAAGAATATGAGGCTTACGGGGTACAGTGATGCAATGCCCCTTATACTGAAGGCTATATTCAAGGCTACATGCACACGAGCCAATGACCATAAAGAAAGAGGTAGGGATGGCAACTGCTCCATAATTTGCTGTCCAGGAAGTCGTCACATCCCGGGAAACTACAACTGTGTGAGAGAAGCTATGAAGGTGTGTGTGCTAGCTGTTAGTCTGCATGGAATATGCAAACCAGTTACCTACTGCACTGGACCGGCGTTGTCTACATTTGGAAGTCTCTTTGGAAAATATTTACTTGTTTGACTTATAACTTGGGATGGGATAATAGTCTTCCTGAAAGTCGGGCATTGATGTGTAAGGACACTAAGGAGATAGTTTGACTTCTTTCCACACAGGAAAACTTATTTGCATATTCCTTGCTCATTCAGTGGATACATATAGAAATATATATGTACACACATATACTATAATACATATTATTCTGTGCTGTGTATCTGGATGCACCATAAGCAAGTCCCTACAGCACATGGGTCTCAATGAGCTGAAGTGCACTTGGACCTGCTCATACAGCCCTGTGCTGGCTTTAGGTATATGGTGAATGTTTCAGCACTTTATAGGGTGGACCTAAATTGTAAAAAAAAAAAAGTGTGTTATCTCTACCAATGGTGCATGATGGAGGAGTAGTGTGCCCTTGCCTAATATTAGTAGTGTATTATCTTGTCTGAACAACAAAGGGGAGACTGCAATAATATAACAATATACTCCTCCGCTAGCATTTTTTTTTTTTTTTTTTTATATAATATACATAAAAATTTATATTTTGGCTCTTGTGAATTGGTGTTCTAGTAGTAAAGACTTAATGCGAAAATCGGTCAGAAGCATCTAGTGCCATTCATTTATGTGCTAAGGTTAAAGTACAACTGTAAAGTATAAAAACTTTTGCCTGACTCTGCACTAAGCAAAAATAAGCAATTATCTAATTTATTTGCTATCTGGTGGTGTTAAGCAGCTAGTAGAGGTTCTGTCCCCAACCCCCCCCCCCCTCCCCCTGGCTATTTTAAATTTTGCCATGCTTTCTGGTTGCTTTGAGAAACCGTACAGGTAAAAACTACAGGAGGCTTGTTGAGAGGCTGTAGGACCTGTAGTGATGTCACAAGCATGTGATTCATCACATGCTTCACATCGGCCAATTACAGAAATTCTGGCCTTATTGCACTGAGCTTCTGTCATAACCTGGAAGTTCCCACCCACATCAGGAATAACTGAATCTGAATCTAATGTTAAACATATCTGATATGTTTCAGGCTCCTCCTCTATATATAGTACACTACACAGGAGGAGAGCCGGCACATCCTCTATATATACTACACTACACAGGAGGAGAGCCTGCACATCCTCTATATATACTACACTACAGAGGAGGAGAGCCTGCACATCCTCTATATATACTACACTACAGAGGAGGAGAGCCGGCACATCCTCTATATATACTACACTACAGAGGAGGAGAGCCGGCACATCCTCTATATACTACACCACACAGGAGGAGAGCCTGCACCTCCTCTATATACTACACCACACAGGAGGAGAGCCTGCGCATCCTCTATATACTACACCACACAGGAGGAGAGCGCGCATCTCTTATACTACACCACCAGGAGAGAGCCGGCGCATCCTCTATATACTACAACCACACAGGAGGAGAGCCGCGCACTCCTCTATATACTACCACACCACAGGGAGAGCCGGCGCATCTCTATATACTACACCACACAGGAGGAGAGCCGGCGCATCCTCTATATAACTACACCACACAGGAGGAGAGCCGGCACATCCTCTATATACTACACCACACAGGAGGAGAGCCGGCACATCCTCTATATACTACACCACGCAGGAGGAGAGCCGGCACATCCTCTATATACTACACCACGCAGGAGGAGAGCCGGCACATCCTCTATATACTGTGTGGTATTGTATCAGGTTATTATGACCCTGTACGCTGTCCTGCAGCTTGTGTCTGGCTCATTGTTCCCTCTCTATCTCCGTGGATCAGGGAGGGCCATCGTGTCCTATTTGTATTCTCAGGGCATTGGGAGTATAAACATTTTGGTACATGCCCGGTATTTGGGGAGGTTTTGTTGCTGTGGATCCTTCGGTCGGGAGGTGCGAGCCGGTTTCCTTGCCAACCATGAAGGGTCTGCTGGCAGTTGGAGTCCCCTAAGTGTGTGAGGGAGGTCGTCGGCTTGTTCTCGTCCCCTGGCGTAGTCGACCGCGCGGTTTTTTGTCCGTTCTACCCCCACTGGGGGGTCCCCTCCCCACAGTTGGACCACTGTTTCGTAAAAGTCACTAGGCTAATGAGCGCAGACGTCTCCTTTGGGGGCAATACCAGAGCCTCTCCATGCTGTAGCTGCTGCACAGACCCTTGGTTACACTGTTCAGGAGCACTCTGGAAACTCCGCCAGATTTCCTTTAAAAAATCCACAGTACGTGAGGTTTAAAATCCCTATATGTTAAGCGCTGGGCCCACCTGACCAGATAAATCGTCCTTCTGGCAATTCCTTGTGTTGTGTACAAATCTGCAATTACTTCCAGTGGGACTTTACTGAAAGAGGAAAGCTTGTCCATTGTAACTATTCAAGTTTTGGACATGTTGGACCCTGTTGTGGCCGTCTCTGCAGGATCATTAGACTGCAGGGAGGGCTTGTATCTCTCATGGGTGGTATGGCCAAGGATTGGCCCAAAACGTTTGGTTGGTTAAAGAGTTTCAGAATGTCTTACATTAACCCTGAACTATGATCTTTGGATTTGACCTGCTGTCATGGTGTTTGGGGTCTTTTATCTCCTCCATATTTAGTGGTAATTTGGTCTGGGATAGCACTGGTACCTCAACGTTTCACAAGTCAATGTAGTGATTGTATGATTGCAGGCTTCCAGTCTATTTTTGGGTTTGGCCCTGTCCAACACTAGCATCATTCATTCATACATATAACATAATGGTGGATCATTCTTCAACAAGTTCTTGATGGATTTGCTTCTTTTCTGTTGTGTTTCTAGCAATGCTGACATCAAGAATGAACGTCACAGAAGACAGTAGGCAAGGGGTCCCCAAACTTTTAACATAGTGGGGCCGTTCCCTCTCCCCCCTCAGACCGTTGGAGGCCGGACTAAAGTTTAAAAATAAATTTAGGGCGGTACATGTGCCCGCATCCAGTAAATACAACGGTTACCGCCCTCAATTAATTATTTCACAAGGGGTTCAGATATTATATATTTTATATAACTTGGCCCATTAATTGATTAATGGGCTAATAGTATTAAATCTATCTGGGTATCCCTCTCCATTAATTATGAATATCCCATCCCCCCCATTAATTACTGACTGGCCTCTCATAATACATTTATTTCCTATACCCCCAACCCCCACCATTAATTGTTTCCTATGCTGCCCTCATATTAATTATTTCCTGTCTGCAGCACCTCATAATTAATTATTTCCTATACTCCCCCGCATAATTAAATATTGTCCTATGCTGCCCCTCATAATTAATTATTTCTGTGCTCCCTCCATAAGTAATTATTTTCCTTTCCTTACGCTGCCCCTCATATATTATTTTCCCTATACTCTCCCTATACCCCCACGCATAATTATTATTTCCTAGACTCATCACTCCCCCTCATATAATTATTTCCTATACTGCCCCTCATAATTACTTATTCCTATACTGCCCCTCAGAAATTAATTATTTCCTAACCCCCCTCATAATTAAGTATTTCCTATGCTGGGCCCCTCATAATTAATTATTTCCTATATCCCCCTCATAATTACTTATTTCCCTTCCTGTTGCTGCCCCTCATAATTAATTATTTCCTATACGCACTCTCACTCCCCTCAATAATTACTTATTTCCTCTGCTGCCCCCCATAGTAATTATTTGGGCCTATACTCCCCCTCATAATTAATTTTTGCCTATACTCCTCCCCCTCATATATTATTTCCTATCTGCCCTATAATTAATTAAATTTTTCCTATACCCCCCCTAACATAATTAATTATTTCCATGTGCTGGCCCCCTCATAATTAATTATTTTCTTAATACCTTCCCCCTCATAATTAATTATTTCCGATGCTGCCCCCTCATATTAATTATTTCCTAGACTCCCCTTCCCCCTCATAATTAATATTGCCTATATACTCCCCCTCATAAGTAATAGTTCCTATACCCCCTCATAATTAATTATTTCCTATTCCTATGCTGGCCCCTCTAATTAAGTATTTCCGTATACTCCCCTCATGAATTAATTAGTTCCCTAACTTCCATCTTCCCCCTCATAATTAATTATTTCCTATGCTGCCCCTCAGAATTAACTTATTTTTCCTATACTCACTCCCCCTCATATTAATTATTTTCCTGTGCTGCCCCCCTCATAATTAATTCTTTTCCTATACTCCCCCTCATCATTTATTATTTCCTCGGCTGGGGCCCCCATATTAATTATTTCCTATAAACTTCCCCCGTCATAATTAATTTTTCCTATACTGCCCCTATATTAAATTGTTCCCGTGCTGCTGCCCCTTCATAATTAATTATGTCCTATACTCCTCCCCCTCTAATAATTAATTTCCTAATTCGCCCCTCAATAATTAATTATTTCCTAAGCTGTCCCCTCATAATTAATTATTTCTCCTAAGCTGTCCCCTCATAACTAACTATTGCAACCGGCCACCACAATCTTTTACTACTGCCCTTTTTGATATAAAATAAAAACCCCGCACTCACCTACTTGTTGCCGCGTCCGGACAGGAAGGGTGCGCGGCCGCGTGATGACGTCTCACGCGGCCGCGCGCCTATTTTCATGGAGCGATGTGCGCCGGTTGTATTTCCCGGCACATCGCTCCAGTTTATAGTGCTCGATCGGCCGTTTCGGCCTCCCGACACTATCAGTGACGGGCAAGGAGCTTCTGTCGCGACGGACGAGGCTTCCTGCGACTGTGTACTCCGTGGGGGCCAGTTTGCTCTGCCAAGCGTCGGTGGCCGGATCAAAACGTCCGTCGGGCCGCAGTGCCCGCGGCTTAGTTTGGGGAACCCCTGCCTTAAGGTTTTCTCTCTATCAGCAATATGATCTTCCTGAAAGGGCAGGGTAAATTACATGTGAAGCAGCGCCTTTTAGGCAGTGTGATGGTAGCAGTGGCTGTAGGTGGGGATTGGTGGTGTCACACACTGCTGTTGCCATGTTATTGCAATGTGCTGAGGCACAATTTATTATGTAAAGGTGTAATGTATAGTAACTGTATGTATAGATATAGGGTGTATACAGGTAGCCTTCCGTTCTGTATATAGTAGATGCTGCACAATGTGTGTTATAGGGGTTCTGGGCTTCTCCCTCTCTCCTGGCAGTGTGTTTGTTATGGGGATGCTGGGCCCCTCTCTCCTGGCAGTGTGTGTTATGGGGGTGGCTGGGCCCCTCTCCTGGCAGTGTTTTGTGTTATGGGGTGCTGGGCCCCTCTCTTCTGGCAGTGTTTGGGCTCACTCACTGTGCTTGGGGTGCTTGGGCCCCCCTTCCTGGCAGATGTGTTGGTCGGTGCGTGGCCCCCTCTCTCCTGGAGTGTTAGGTGTGAGGGGGTGCGGGCCCTCTCCCCTGGCAGTGGTGTTGTGTTGGGTGCTGGGCCCTCTCCTGAAGTGTCAGGGTGAGGGGCCGCTCTGGTTTATGGGGTGGCTGGGCCCCTCTCTCCTGGCAGTATGTGTTATGGGGGTGTTGGGCCCCTCTCTCCTGGCAGTGTGTGTGTTGTGTTATGGGGTGCTGGGCCCCTCTCCTGGCAGTGTGTGTGTTATGGGGGTGCTGGGTCCCTCTCCTCTGCATAGTTTGTTGTTGGGGATTCGGCCCCTTCTCTCTGGGAGTGTGTGTGTGTGGTATAGGGGTGCTGGGCCCCCTCTCTCCTGGGTGTGGGTGTCCCTCTCCTACTGTGTGGTATATGGGGGTGTTGGGCCCTCCTACCTGGCTAGTGGTGTTATGGGGGTCGCTTTGGGCCACTCTCTCTCCTGCAGTGTGTGTTATGGGGGTGCTGGGCCCCTCTCTCCTGGCAGTGTTGTGTACTCCCCTCTGGCATTGTTGGGGGTGACTGGGCCCCACTCTCTCCTGGACAGGTTTTATGGGGTCTGGGCCCTCTCTCTCGCGCCAGTGTGTGGTGTGTATGAGGGGTGCTGGGCCCCCTCCTCACTGGCAGTGTGGGGTGTTATGGGGTGCTGGCCCTCTCTCTCCTGGCAGTGTGTGTTATGGCAGGTGTTGGGCCCTCTCTACCTTGTAGTGTGTTGGCCTTCTGAGGTTATGGGGGTGTTGGGCCCCTCTCCTGGCAGTGTGTTGGGGTGCTGGGCCCCTCTCTCGGCATGTAGGCTGAACTCTCGTGCAGTGTGTGGTATGGGGGTGCTGGGTCCCTCTCTCTGGCAGTGTGTGTGTTATGGGGGTGCTGGGCCCTATCTCTCCCGGCAGTGTTGGGCCCCCTCTCTCTGCTAGGTGTGTTAGGGGGATGCGGCCCACTCTCTCACTGGCAGTGTGTGTGGTTATTAGGGGTGATGATGGTCCCTCTCTTCCTGGCAGATGTTGTGGTTATGGGTGGGTGCTGGGCCTCTCTACTTGCAATGTGTTGGGGTTGGTGCCACCCTTCTCATGGCAGTGTGTGTTGTTAGGTGAGCATTCTGATGTGGTGGGGCAGCGCTCCCTCCTCTCCTGGCAGTGTGTGTGGTATAGAGGTGCTGGGCCCTCTCTCCTGCAGTTGTGTGTTTGGGGGTGCGGGCCCCATCGTCTCTGAGTTGTGGTGTGTGTTATGGGGGTGCTGGGCCCCCTCTCACCTGGCAGTGTTATGGGGGTTGCGTGGCCCCTCTCCTGGCAGTGTGTGTTATGGGGGTGCTGGGCCTCCTCTCTCCTGGCAGTGTGTGTGTAGGGGGTGCTTGGCCCTCGTCTCCTCTGGCGTGTGTGTGTGGTTGTAAGGGGGTTGCTGGGCCCTCTCATCGGTGCTGGGCACTGCTGGCGTGTGTTGTGGGGGGCTGGTCCCCTCTCTCCTGGCGTGTTGATGGGGGTTGCTTGGGCCCTCTCTCCTGGTCAGTGTGTGGGTGGGGCTGGGCCCTCTCTCCTGGCAGTTGTTGTATGGGGGTGCTGGGCCCCTCTCTCCTAGCAGTGTGTGAGTTGGGTGCTGGGCCCCTCTCTCCTGGCAGTGTGTGTGTTATGGGGGGTGCTGGGCCGCTCTCTCTGGAGTGTGTTGGGTTGGCCATTACGCATGTGTGGGTGCTGGGCCCTCTCTCTCCTGCATGGTGTTATGAGGGGTGCTGGGCACCCTTCTCACTGGCAGTGTGTGTTTGTGGTTGCTGGGCCCTCTCTCCTGGAGCATGTTGTTTATGGGGGTGCTGGGCCATCCTCTCCTGGCAGTGTGTTACTGGGGTGCGGGCCCCTCTCTCCTGGCATGGTGTGTTATGGGGGTGGCATCTCTCCTGAACTGTCCTGGTGTGTGTTATGGGGGTGCTGGGCCCTCTTCCTGGCAGTGGTGCGTTATGGGGGTGCTGGGCCCCTCTCTCCTGGCAGTGTGTGTGTGTTCTCTATGGGCGTGTGTGGGCCCACTACTCCCTGGCAGTGGTGTGTGTTATGGGGGTGCTTATGGCGTGTGGCCCTACTCCTCCTGGCAGTGTGTGCCCTTTGATGTTGGATCAAGGAGGTGGATGAGGCCCTCTCTTCCTTCATCTGTGCTATGTGGGTTGGGCCCACTCTCTTCCTGGCAGTTGTGTTAGGTGTCGCCCCTCTCCGCGTGTCCTGGGCACTCTCTCTGGCAGTGTGTGCTGTCTCAATGGGGGTTGGGCCACTCTCACTGAGTCTCCTCCCCCTCTCTCCTGCATTTGTTTGTTATGAGGTGCTGGCCGCCTCTCCCTGGCAGTGTGTGTGGTGTTTTTTATGTCCTGCTCCCTCTGGTCAGTGTGTTTTCGGTGCCGCCCTCTCCCTGGCAGGGTGTTGGGCTGCTTTCATGGCGGGTGGGCCCTCTGTGCTTGTGTGGCCCCTCTCTACTGGCAGTGTGTGTGGTGCTTTCTGGAGTGGTGCTGGTCACCTCTTCTCTGCATTGGTGTGTTATGGGCTGCCGCATCTCTCTATCACGTGAGTGTGTTAAGGTCGCCCTCTCTCCCGGCATCGTGTTATGAGGGGTGCTGGCCCTCTCTCTGGGGCCTCTACGGGCAGTGTGTGGCCTCTCATAGGTGTGGACTTATGCTGGTGTGCGACCTCTCTCCTGGCAGTGTGTTGGGGCTGGCCCTCTCTCCTGCAGTGTGTTGGGGTGCTGGGCCCCTCTCTCCTGGCAGTGGGTGCCGGGCCCTCTCTCCTGGCAGTGTGTTATCAGGGTGCTGGGTCCCTCCGCTGGCAGTGTGTTGGGCCCCTCTCTCCTGGCAGTGTGTTGGGTGTTCGTACATTACACTGTCAGATCAGCTTCTCTCCTCAACTCCCCCATGGTTGCGCCTGTTTCACTTGCTGCTTTATCAGCTGCTTCACGGAGTCCCTGTGAAGAGCAGCCAATCACGCTCGCCAGCCTGACTCCTCCGCAATGCGGCTACTGTATCTCGTCCCGCTGTGCGCGCCAGCCAATCGGCGTGTTGTTGCTAAGGCGTTGGTGCAGCTTGGGGCAGCGCTGGCCTCCCCTCCTCCTCTCTCTCGTGTTCCCGTCCCCCCCCGCCGCAGTTGGACACGTCCGCCGAGCGCCTCAGAGACGGGCGGGTGACTCAGCAGAATCAAACATGTCTCTGTCAGTTTAGAGCAGAGCCCTCCTCCTCCTCCTCACCGCCCACACGCCCGGCTTGTAGAGCGTAGCTCAGGCATCGGGAGCTCCGCGCCAGCATGTACGCACAGCGGCCGCCGCCTGCCATCGCCGGGAGCGGCTCCGGCCCCTGTCCGCCTCCCCCCGCAGGCCGCTCTCAACACATAGATCGGGGGGAGGAGGGCGCTGGGTGGGATTTTTTTTTTTGTTTCCCGCCCGTTTTGAAACGGAGCCTCGGGGTCGCGCACGGCGGGAGTGCGCCCCTCCTGCCTGCCACAGATCTGCTTACGTTACTATAAATGGTGGCGGCCGGGGCTCGGCGCTCAGCACTGCCCGACACTGCTGCTGCCTCTCTATACGAGCTGCTGCTGGCCGCAGTACATCCGAAGCGAGCCAGGGGGGGGCGGGCCGGAGGAAGTCTCCTATTATTGTGTCTGTGCCGCGCCTCCTGCTCCCCCCGCGCTGGCTGCAGTGGTACCTCCCAGGGTGTGGAGCCTCAGAGCTGGAGAGCACAAGAGTTTCCAGAGCCGGGGATTGTGCAGCCGCGGCCCGGGACAATCGTGTACACACCCCGGGATCGCCTGAGGGGGCCCGCCAGGGGACAGGCCGCCTCTCCTCCGGCCCTGCGCAGCCCGCACGTCTCCGGGACGTGACCTTCCATGACCCGGTTCACCTTGCCCTCGCTCCCGGGGCTCTGACTGGCGGTCGAGGAGCCGAGCTCCCGTGCCTGTCTATGCTGCTTCCCCAAAGATAAGGCCTGGCCCTGGCCTATTGCACTTGGTGGAACAGGGTTTTCTCATCATCATCCTCCTCCTCCTCAATGACTGGATTACACTCTCATCATCCTCATCCATTGTGCGTGAAGGGCTACAGAGAGCAGCAGCCATGGCCAGAGACCCCCGCTAATGACCTGGAGTATAGATGGACGTATCCCCCCTATAGAAGGCTTCTTCACCTCCTACCTGGCCCTGGATCTACCACCCTATCCCCCCTCCTTTTTATTTCTAATTTTTATTTTTATTTTGGGGGTCTGACTACCTACCGCTGCTACTGCAGGGACTCATCTGCTGGCCTGTGGTATTTGGTGAAACACATCGATGGTGATTACATCCAGCACTGACGAGGCGCCCCCTCAGAGAATGCTCACAGCTTTACCCACAGAATGGGGCAGTAAGGATCCAGCGTGTCACCTGCCTCCGACCCACTGCGGCAAGAAGCCTTCCAGAAGTTGGTATACTTACTTAGCCAGTACTATCGGTGTTGTGGTGATACAACATTTGCGCCTGCGATCGTTTCCCTGGGCCGCCAGGTTGTTGGCTTTAAGCTGTGGTGCCATGTTACCTTGTGGGGTGTGTGCGGGCCTGGGCAGCTAATGGGGAGTGTGTGGTGTGCTCTCCCACCTGGGGGTGCAATAGAATGTGTGTGTACTCAGGGGTTTGGGTGGCCACTAGAGGATGTTGTGACACTGCCTGGGACTTGGTGGAGCCATTAGGATGTATGTGTATTCCCAGGCCATGGTGGTGCAATAGGGATGTTTGTGTCTTGGTGCCGTGCTAATGCGTATAGAACATGCAGGTCTCTGTCCGGGCCTGCTGTGGGCAAATAGGGTTTGTGTGTCCCTAGGCCATGATGGGGCAGTTGATGTTGTCGCCAAGTGGTGCATTATGATTTGTCTGTTTCCTAGGCCTAGCATAGGGGTCTGTGTCCAGCCATAGTGGCAATTGGTGTCTGTGTGTCCTAGGCCATAGGTGGGGCCAATATGAGATGTCTGTGTCCCTGGCCAAGTGGGGACAGTATGGTATGTCTGGTGTCCCTGGCCATAGTGGGGGCAAATAGGATGTCTGTGGTGTCACTAGGCCAAGTGGGGAAATAGGTGATGTCTGTGTGTCCCTAGGCCATAGTGGGCAATACGATGGTGTCCCTAGCAAGCAAATGGAGCTGCCTAGGCAGGGGCATAGGTGGTTGTAGCAATGTGGCAATAGGGTCTGTTGTGTCCCTAGGCATAGTGGGGCAATGGAGGTCTGTGTGTCCTCAGGCATAGGGGGCAATATGGGATGTCTGTGATGTCCTAAGCCTAGTGGGGACTATGGATGTCTGTGTTCCTAGGCCAGAGTGGGGCAATATGGATGTCTGTGTGTCCCTAGGCCATAGTGGGGCAATATGGATGTCTGTGTGTCCCTTTATGCCATAGTGGGGCAGTAGGGATGTCTGTGGTCCCTAGGCCATAGTGGGGCAATATGGATGTCTGTGTGTCCCTAGGCCATAGTGGGGGCACATATGGATGTCTGTGTGTCCCTAGGCCATAGGTGGGGCAAATAGGATGTCTGGGGCCCTACGGCACATGTGGGGCAATTGGATTTGTGTGTCCTAGGCTCATAGTGGGCAATATGGATGTCTGTGTTTCCCTAGGCAAGTGGGGCAATAGGATGTCTGTTGTTTGAGACGCGGTACGCCTAGATGAAAAGAGGGTTGGGTATTTTGCCAGCTAAGACGAGGTGTTTTCCTGCGTGAAGCCAAGGCGGTGTATTTGGGTATATATGTGATGTGTGGACATAGGGTTCACTAGTGCATGGCAACCGGAGAAGATATGTGTGTCGGGTAGCAATAACAGAAGCATAGGTTTTTTTTCTTGTGTTCCCCCTTCCGTTCACACGAGCAGTCTTTCATGAAGAAAAGTTTCACTGACTTTCCATGGTATTTTTCAGTATAGTCCTTAAAGTTGTATTGGGTCATGATCACCCTTACATAGTCTTTGGGCTTTGGGAATGTTCTAGCCACATTGACCTTTTATGTTTGCAAATTTTTAAATTCCCAGTGTATAAAATAGACCTCCCATGCCAGGTATTGATGGTGGAAGAGTCGGACCTGTGTATTTGGGGGATGGGATGGGGTCAGTCCGCTCCTGAATCACCATCTTGTTACGTTTTGCTGGCATGATTGTAGGAATGGTTATAAACTATTTCTACTAGTTTGCTTCCGATCTGTCATTTAGTAGTGCTGAACGCTTGGGCTTAGGTCAGGCACGATGACTCGATGTGAGCTAAGTTTCACTGTAGATGTTGGATATCATCAAGGTACAGTCTGATAGGAAATAGTTGATGAACCCAAGCCGCCGCTTAGTTCAAATGTGTATGCCCTGTACTTGATCATATCACGTAAGTAGAAATTGGGCTACTGTGAACTATAAAGAAAAAATAATATGGATAGTAGGCTTCCCCTTCCTTCTGGATGAATTTTTTTAAATCATGTGCAGTTCGGTGCATTGCAACACTGAAAGGAGCTATCTGTATATGTGCCACTATCTGGTGGCCGTATTGAGAAGCGGCTGTATTTTTCTTCTATAAAAGACTGGGTTTGCAGTGGGAGTCTCACAAATGGGTGGTCCTAAAATGGAACCGAGCTCCAGACTTCAGAACCTGTACCTCCAGTGTATCAATTTCCTCACTGATTTGGCCTGGACAG
Source organism: Engystomops pustulosus (assembly GCA_019512145.1). Lineage (NCBI taxonomy): Eukaryota > Metazoa > Chordata > Amphibia > Anura > Leptodactylidae > Engystomops > Engystomops pustulosus. The sequence goes on along the minus strand of WNYA01001331.1, from coordinate 37,096 downwards.
TGTGGACTTAGGCCGATGGTCTCTATGTGGGGGAGGATTCTGTAATGTTGTAAAATCAATGGTATAAACTCTATACATAGGTGCCTGTTATAAATTCCTAGAAATGAGGTAGTACAGATTAATTGTGAGTACGGCTCTATGTGTCTTACCGGGCATGTCATGTATAGTGTGGAATCTTTTCATTCTTTACATTTTGCGGCTCCAGGCCCACCTCTAGTTGAGGGCATCATGACGGAGAGCAAAATGTATCATGGACCCGTGTCCATACGGCTGCTCATCCAAACGTTGCCCTGACTTTAGAACGCTTGAGCAAGGTGAGTGGGAATGTGTTTACACATTGTGTATAAATAGACAATCCGTGTTAGCCTGGATGGTAGTTGGTGTAAACCTGGCTGGAAGGTCGCGTTTGAGTTCCCCCCCCTAAGTCGCGGCCTGTAATTACTGGCTGGTAAAGGAAAGTGTTTTCAGGAATGTTGAATGCTTTAGTATCTTATCAGCTGTTGAAGGATGTACACAACAGGGTAAAAGTCTATAAGCGAAACCCACAGTTCTCTTACACTTAGGGGGTCAAGATGAGTAGAGATTGGTCAGTTAGTACTGACATCGCAGAGAACTTCGAGATTCTCCAAATGATACAAGTGACAAAAAAAGCAGTTACAAACATCCAAATGTGTCGATAGTAATAGGATCCACAGCCTGTAAGGAAGTCAAACCTACTTGGGAAATTCCTATAGCAAAATGTCACAATATCTTGTCCTGTTTATCGCTCATTAGTCTCCATTTGAGAGCCCAAGGTAAAGGAACGAAGTAACAGAAGTATCACGTCTAATACCATCATGTAATCTATTGTGGACATTTTCTGATATGGCAAAAGTTTCTTGTTAGGAGATGCCTTGAATCTTTTGTGACAGTTCAGAGCGGCTCCCCCGTCCCCCCCCCATCCCATATTAATGAGGTTGGACCTTGATTCCCCAAAACATTTAAAGTTAAATGAATTGCCAAGATGACTCAATTTATTTATTTTTGTTACTGGGGGAGGATTTCAGCACTTAAATTTTTGGCGGTGTGGGCACTGGGTAGAGTTGACTCTGGATCGGATCCGGGGAGTCACTGTGAAAGCAATTTGCGAGACATCGCTCTCAGGGGGGGTGTTCGCCAGGCCTGTAAAGAATATCTATCATCCTCTGCCCCGCAGAAAGGTCTATCTTGAAATCATAAACCAGGTATGGCTATTGATGCCGGACTACGATGATTGAACTGGATCTTGGGCATGAGTTGATAATTGTGGATGTCCATTTTGTAGTTTAAGTATTTACTGGAGTATAGCGTCACAACAGGTGCTCGCCCTTCTTTATCCTCGTCCTACTTTGTAAGTCCTATGCTTTCTTGGGTTGCTTCGAGACTCCTACCTCCAAGGGGAGGTCTACTTGAAGCCTTTATGCCTTATTTGTTAAGGATTTCTGTGCAGTTTCTTTCTCTCTTGTCTCCCCTCGTCTTTTTCATATGTCTTTATCTGGTTCTGTCTAATCTGTCTGAATGTTTGGCTAACCTAGTGTATATCCCTCTATACTGTATGCTCCTAATGATAATTCGATTTAGACTGTGCTCCTGGCTTAGCCTGAAGGGTTCTTGCTTGAGGTTGGACATTTATTGACCTCCGTTTGATGATTGAACGGCGGTTTGCTGTCACTCGCAGGCCCTCCTCCGCTGTGTAGCGCCCGCAGGCTCCCGCAGACACAGCTGTCTGTGTTTTCATGGTGTCCTTCAGTAGGTTTCGCACACGCTGGAGAGTCAACTTTTAACACAACACATTCTATTGAAATAGATCTTAAAAAATAAAATATCAGTTGATTTCTCTTGAACACCTGTTGGGGCCGCAAGAAAGCAGGCGTACTAACAGATTCTCCTGTTGATGGTCAGAGGTAAATTGATCACTTTCTTGCATGTTAGGAAAGTTGAAGAGGAAACAGCCCCTATATTTTTTTTTTTACTTTCCATCCTTCTCTCCCGATGTTTAAATTTTTAGCATTCATGCACAGAACTTGGCTCGGTTCAAGACCTCAAATGAAACCCAGTGTATCACCAGGCATTAGGAGCACTTGGACGGGCTCTGTAATCGTTCACGGCGCGAGGAGCGCCGTAACTAAGAGAGCGGACCTGTAAACTTAGTTCTCTCTTGCACAAACGTGAGTACTTGATCAGGATAGTCCATGAAAGATACAGATCAACACATAATTTGGCACTGCTCAAAAAGTAAAAGGGAACACCTAAAATCACATCACTAGATCTCAATGAAATATTCAGTTTCAATATTCATTCATTATATGCAAGGGTTTTGGAACAAGAAGCATAAAATGAAATATCAAAATGAGGTCTGGGATTGAATACTAAGATCAAGGTGTAAAACCTTATTTTAAGACAGGAAATGTGGATCAAATTTTTGTGTGGCCCTACAGCCGGACATGCTCCTGCATCAAGCTCAGTAGTGTTGTGGCCTACCACGTGCTGTATGAGCCTCCCTTACAATGCCAGGCACATGCTCCTGATCAAGTTCAGTAGTGTGTGTAGCACCAACGGCTATTGACCTTATTACAAACCTGGGTAATGCTCCTGATCAGGCACAGATGTTTGGATCTCCTCCCAGACCTGAAATTCACAGCATTAGTCAACCCCTGGGCATCCTGTGTGCAACTGTGATAGGGGTAGATGGACAATACATGGCCGTTGCTGATGTGCTCGATGTGGATTCAGTCTGGCTGGATAGGGCGGCAATCCATATTGTCATTGCCTTCATCATGCAGGAACCACTGACCTACAACCACACTTGAGGCCTAGCAGGTCATATATATCAAGGAACTCTGCGTGCCCACTGCACTGACATGCGGTTTTCACAATGGGTTCAGAATATCCTGGTACCTAATGGTGGGGCTCTGTGAAACTTCCATCGAAATGCCCCCCTTATGTCATGACTACTCTACTGCCAGAACAGTAGGTCTCCATGGCGTCTCCAACTGTCAAGTGTCAAGTGTGTACCCGCTCTCATATCACACAGGGAGAACAGGGCACATGTCAAACTCTGCAAATGCCCAATCTCCCTGCTCTGTTACAGCGCAACAACTAACTCATCCCAGACTTTATTAGGTACACCATGCTAGAACGGGTGGACCCCCTTTTGGGCTTCAGTAACTGCCTCTAAGTTCTTCGTGGCATAGATACAACAAGGTGCTGAAGCTCCTCAGAGATTTTGCTCCCATATTGCCTGAATGGCATCACACCTTGCCGCAGATTTTGTCGCTGACATCCATGATGCAGAATCTCCCGTCCACCAAGTCCAAAGATGTCTCTGTTGGATTGAGATCTGGTGAACGTGGAGGCCATTTGTGTCAGTGCACCTCACTGTCATGTTCCAAGACAGTTCTGAGATATTGCAGCTTTATGAACATGGACGCATTATCCGCTGAAGTAGCCATCAGATGTTACAGGGTGTACATTGTGACTCATAAAGGATGGACAGTTGGCAGAACAATACTCAGGTAGGCGGTGGCGTTGTACCAAGTGGGCCCAAAGAGATGCCAAGCCAAAATATTTTCCCACACCATGACACACCACCACCAACAGCTGAAACCGTGATACAAGGCAGATGGCTTCCATGCTTTTTGTTGTTGTGCCATATCGACCCTTACCATCCGAAGTCGCAGCAGAAATCGAGTACTCATAGACCCAGAGGCAACGTTTTTCCAATCTTCTACTGTCCAATTTCGATGAGCGTTGTGCAAATTCGTAGCCTCAGTTTCCTGGTTCTTAGCTGGAAAGGAGTGGCACGGTGTGGTCTCTGCTGCGGTCGCCAATCTGCCCAAAGTTTAGACGTAACTTTGCGTTCAGAGATGCTCTTCAGCCTACCTGGTTGTAACGGGGTGGCGATTTTGAGTCAACTGTGCCTTCATCAGCTCGAACAGTCTGCCCATTTCCTCTGCCCTCTGGCATCAACAAGCATTCCGCCACAGAACTGCACGCCACTGGATGTTTTTTCTTTTTGCGACCATTCTCGTAAACCCTAGAATGGGTGTGCGTGAAATCCAGTAGATCACAGTTTTCTGAAATACTCAGACCCAGCCCCTTCGGCACACCAACAACCATGCCCACAAATCACCTTTACCTTCCCATATGCATGCTCGGGAGATACGCAGGAGATTGTCTTGCCATGTCTACATGCCTAAAGGCACTGATTTCCGCCATGTGATGCTGATAAAAATTAAATGTTAACGAGCAGTTTGGACAGTGTACCTAATAAAGTGGACCGGTGTGTGTAGATTCTTGCCAGCGTCTTGTCCCTCCCTACACTCACTCGAGTGTGTTTATGACGGTAGGAGCAGCACATGGATATTAGAGGCAGCTGCAGGTCATTCTGCAGGGTTTATCCTGGTCTTTCCTTGCACAGAGATGGAGAATATGAGTCCTGCTGCCTGGTCGCCTCTCTCATAGGCCACCTCCATGTCTTCTGGTACTAGTATTGGCTCCATGCTCTGAACACGCGCTGAGCCGACCGACGCAACTAACTTTCTTGCGCAGTTTGCCTGAACCCTAAATATCTATCTTTGTGTGTAACCCGGGAATTGGCTGTATTTCTGCTCCATATAAAGGGGTCAAGAGAGTCTGGTAATGCTCGTCTCTTGAGGTGCAGGGCTTCGTTATTATCACCTGTTTATAGGTGTGTGGTGTGGGTGTGTGTATGAGGCAGATATTCGTGTACACCGGAATAAGCTGCTCTCAGACTGTATAACTTCTATAGTATACCCTTCCTAATGGCTCATACACAGAACAGTAAAGGATTGTCCAGGACATGGTTTCAAGGCAGGAGCTGATCTAACATCTCACCTATGACCACCCATGGTTTCTGTATATAGTTTACTGCAGTGACACACATGGACAGGCTCAACTGTTGCTGAGCTATAACAGGTGGTCCCTACTTAGACTAACCCCTAGTTAAAGAGGACCCTCTGCCCCCTGTGACTTTTGAAACTCTCGGATGTTGTACTATAGTCCCAGACTGCAATGACAGCTGTTTACGATCTGTAATGACGTATTATTGATAATCTTCTTGGTCCACTTAACAGCAGAAATTTTGAAACTCCAGGCCTCAGCCTTTGTGTACAGAATGGTGAAGGTGCTATTCTAAGGCTACATTCACACGAACTTATGGGGGACGTGCATACGTCCCCCATACACAGCAATGTCATCACGGCACCGCACCACTTTGTAGCCTGTAGAAAGATGAACATGTCCTATCTTTGATGGACTGCAGCGCCGGGGCCCTATGTTACTCTGTGGAGAGGGCCGGGTGACGCGCGCTCTCCCCCCCTCCTCCTCTCCTCCGTACTGCGGTACAGAGGACATAACATAGTGTTAATCTACATTCCATTTACATTTATAACAGAATTTTTGTTGCAGTGTTCAGTGATGCGTTACCGGAACCTCCGTCAGGTATAGTGCATTGTCGGACAGCTCACAAAGCTGTCGACTTATTCATGAGGGGGCGGTGACTGCCTCTAGCGCGCGGCACGTCAATGTTCGGCCTGGGCGAGCGGGGCGGTCCAGGTTAGAGGCATCGCCTCGGACCGCCCCCTCGTGAATACATCGGACAGCTTGTCAAGTAGGACTGGACTAGGGTCTTGTGCTTAAGCAGATCTATCATTCGGCATCGGTATAAGGCTGCTGTCTAATGTCTTTTTCTTTCTTTTGGGAACTTGATATCTGCCCCATTGGCCATATTTTAGATGTTTGTGTGTAAAATTTGAGGTCTTCATACGAATTTATACTGGAACCCGTCACAGATTGGCAGAAATGTAACTTTTAGCTGTGTGATGGTTCCATAGTCTATGCTATGCTGCAGGTGCCTGTGTCTCTTTGATACATTTTACCTTTCCTCCAAATGTATCCAGCTTTACCCTCCCCCTTCCTGTCATGTGCAAGGGGAGGGGTTGATGTGGGAGAGGGAAGAATGCACTAGACTGAGACACACAATCAGCTGTGGCTGGACAACCCTCTCCTCCATCACCACCACCACACTGCTGGCAGGGAGCCAGGTAATGGGAAGTAAATTTTTAGAAAGTAATCACATGTTGAATACTGACAAAGCTACTTATAATATCTGTAGAGCATAGGCTGTTAGAACCTTTTACCAGCAAAAAATTACATTCCTGGTGGCTGAAACACTTAACACTTTTATTTGGGGGGGTGGGGGTGTATTTTAGTTTGTTCAGGCGAAGAATTTACCACTGTTCCCTGTTATGTGATGATGGATCAGTCGGGGGCCTGTTGTTTAGCGCTGTGTGAAATGAGAGGCAAGTAATGCCTTATCACCAGTCCCATCAGGCTCTGGACCTGTATGGGATGAGGTCTGAGGTTCCCTGTGTTCATTTCATGGGGCTCCAACAAATCAGATCCCCGTTATTGTATCACCCATCCAGTAGGAATTCACCTTTGACTGTCTACTTTTATATTTTGACCTTGTCAGGCTTGGGCATTGTGATGGTCAGAGTTGGCATTTTACATGTGCAGATATTTTGGATCATCTGATGTTTATTCTAATATAATCCTGTTCCTTATTATGTTGCCTTTTTGTCTCTTTCAGGCTGTTTTGCCCGCTGTGGTGGTTGGGTTAGTCAGGCATGGTTTTATATATTGAAAGTTAGTTTTGGGGTCATGAGACTGATTTCAATCAGATCTGTTAGACAAATTGGCCAGATAAATTGTTCTGGGACGGAGTGTCTTATTATCTGTGGCTGTGATTCTTTTTGGAAAGGTTGACACCCATAGTCGGCCACTGGTCACCCAACTATACATTTGTCTACAGCTATACGTAGACCTAGTGGGAGAGTAGGGGGCAATGTCAGTACACTGGCCTATAGTCACCATAGTTGTCTGCAATGCAAAACTCCTTGAAATTTCCCTTGTTTTTGGAGGCCACAGCCCATTAAATACAACAGTCCAACACATTGATTACAGTCGTTCAGTTAACGTTGCAGAAAGTAAACTTAAGATAAGTCACATTGTCCCCAATTAACTCGCACAAGGGTTGAGTTTAAAGGAGTCGGTATTTTTAGATCATGTGCTATTATATGCGGGTGAAGCAGCACTTAATCCCATGTGCTGCGTCCTTACTTGCCTTCTTTGGCATCATAGTGAGTTGTGACCTCTGCCACTCCTGAGTGCGAAACGCACGGCTCTCCTAACCCAGGGTGGATATGCTTCTTGTATAATTGAATGGTCTTGTCTAATTAGGGGAAGGGGAGATGTGGTGATCAGATTAGTAAGGAAAAAAATACACACAACGGACCACCTTATAGACTCCATATACACAGCATTGGAGAATACTTGTGGTAAAAGAAAACTTCAGCAAATTTGATGGGTAATAAAGATTAAATAATAATAATGGTGTACAGTAAGTGTCCTTCAAAGAATAGATGGCTATGGCGAGGTCAGAGACGTGTAAAGAAGAATATGAGGCTTACGGGGTACAGTGATGCAATGCCCCTTATACTGAAGGCTATATTCAAGGCTACATGCACACGAAGCCAATGACCATAAAGAAAGAGGTAGGGATGGCAACTGCTCCATAATTGCTGTCCAGGAAGTCGTCACATCCCGGGAAACTACACTGTTGGAGAGAAACTATGAAGGGTGTGTGCTAGCTTTTAGTCTGCATGGAATATGCAAACCAGTTACCTACTGCACTGGACGCGTTGTCTACATTTGGAGTCTCTTTGGAAAATTTTCTTGTTTGACTTATAACTTGGGATTGATAATAGTCTTCCTGAAAGTCGGGCATGATGTGTATGAGGGCAACTAAGGAATAGTTTGACTTCTTTCCACACAGGAAAACTTATTTGCATATTCCTTGCTCATTCAGTGGATACTATAGAAATATATATGTACACACATATCTATAATAATATTATTCTGTGCTGTGTACTGGATGCACCTAAGCAGTCCCTACAGCACATAGGTCTCATTGAGCTGAAGTGCACTTGGACCTGCTCATACAGCCCTGTGCTGGTTTAGGTATATGGTGAATGTTTCAGCACTTTATAGGGTGGACCTAAATTGTAAAAAAAAAAAAGTGGTTATCCTACCAAGGGTGCATGATGGAGGAGTAGTGTGCCCTTGCCTAATATTAGTAGTGTATTATCTTGTCTGAACAACAAGGGGAGACGGCAATAATATAACAATATACTCCTCCGCTAGCATTTTTTTTTTTTTTTTTTTTATATAATATACATAAAATTTGGCTCTTGTGACTTTGTGGTTCTAGTAGTAAAGACTTAATGCGAAAATCGGTCAGAAGCATCTGTGCCATTCATTTATGTGCTAAGGTTAAAGTAAAAACTGTAAAGTATAAAAAACTTTTGCCTGACTCTGCACAAGCAAAAATAAGCAATTATCTAATTATTTGCTATCTGTGGTGTTAGCAGCTAGTAGAGGTTTGGTCCCCAGACCCCCCCCCCCCCCCGGCTATTTTCCATTGCCATGCTTTCTGGTTGCTTTGAGAACCGTACAGGTAAAAAACTACAGGAGGCTTGTTGAGAGGCTGTAGGACCTGTAGTATGTCACAAGCTGTGATTCTCACATGCTTCCACGGCCAATTACAGAAATTCTGGCCTTATTGCACTGAGCTTCTGTCATAACCTGGAAGTTCCACCCCATCAGAATAACTGAATCTGAATCTAATTTAAACATATCTGATATGTTTCAGGCTCCATCCTCTATATATAGTACACTAACAGGAGGAGAGCCCACATCGCTATATATACACACACAAGGAGGAGACCTGCACATCCTCTATATATACTACACTACCAGGAGGAGAGCTGCACATCCTCTATATATACTACACTACAGAGGAGGAGAGCCGGCACATCCTCTATTATCCCAACACTACAGAGGAGGAGAGCCGCACATCCTCTATATATACACACACAGAGAGGAGAGCCGGCACACATCCTCTATATACTACACCACACAGGGGAGAGCCTGCACCTCCTCTATATCCTACACCAACAGGAAGGAGAGCGGCATCCTCATAACTCACCACACAGGAGAGACCTGCGCACCTTCTATATACTACACACCACACAGGAGGAAGCCTGCCATCCTCTATATCCTACACCACACAGGAGGAGAGCCTGCCGCATCCTCTATATACTACACCACACGAGGAGAGCGGCGCATCCTCTTATACTACAACCACCAGGAGGAGAGCCGGCGCATCCTCTATATACTACAACCACACAGGAGGAGAGCCGCGCACTCCTCTATATACTACTACACCACAAAGCGGAGAGCCGGCGCATCTCTATATAACTACACCACCAGGAGGAGACCGGCGCATCCTCTATATACTACACCACACAGGAGGAAGCCGGCACATCCTCTATATACTACACCACCAGAGGAGAGCCGCACATCCTCTATATACTACACCACCAGGAGGAGAGCCGTCACATCCTCTATATTGTGGTGGTATGTATCAGGTTATTATGACCCTGTACGCTGTCCTGCAGCTTGTGTCGGGCTCATTGTTCCCTCTCTATCTCCGTGATCAGGGAGGGCCACTCTTTCCTATTTGATTCTCAGGGCATGGGAGTATAAACATTTTGGTACATGCCCCGGTATTTGGGGAGGTTTTGTTGCTGTGGATCCTTCGGTCGTGAGGTGCGAGCCGGTTTCCTTGCCAACCATGAAGGGTCTGCTGGCAGCTGTGTGTAGTCAGCTGTGTGCATGGCGGTATTACGGGCACTGCTGCTGAGACAGCACACAGGACTAACCCTGCCCATAGATACTAGTTCTCCATTGGATACCTGTGCAGCTTGTGGAGCCAATTACAGGAGGAAATTAGAACTAGTTTCAGACTAGAGAGCAGCGTGCCTGGTGGTCCCCGGTGACAAGACATGAATCCGTCTTTCCTGAGTGTTATGTAAGGCCGGGAAGTTTACTGCTTTATGGAGAATGTGATTCCTTCCCCTTCAGAGGATGAAGCCGCCTAGAGCTGCATGAAAGAAGAAAGCTGCTGCAGACCTGTGCAGCAGAAGCCAGACCTGAAATCAGAAGAAACCTTTCCCCTTTTAGGTCAATTAGGAACAAAAATTATTTATATTAAGCATTTTTTATAATTTTTCTGCAAAGTCAAAAGTTTCCATACGTTTCATCAGTATTTGGTACCATAGCTGTCACACTGCACTACTTGAGTCATGTGTTTTGGATCTCCGTCCACAAGCTTCTCACTATAGTCGGAATTTGGGCCCACTCCTCCTGATACCACTGGTGTAACTGCGGCATGTTTGTAGCAACCCTGCCCATAAATGTTCATCAGTATTTTCCGTAGCTTTGTGATGGCTCCAAAACATTTGTCTTTGATCCATAGCTACTGCCAAACTGGCTACCAAGTGGCTTAAGGATAACATTGTCCATTTGGCAGAGACATTTGCACCCAAGTTTTGCCCTCCTGTCCTGCGATGTTCTACAGTATTGTCATACAACGGCCCAGATCTGTTATTGCGCCAGTTTTCTGTCTGACTGTCTGCACTGTTTTTGGGGAATGCACCTGTATATATGAAGTGTCTGCATTTGTCCATGCATTTGCAAACATTTAATCTGGCTTTTTGTGTTTCTTTTTGGAGTAATTGCTTCTCCCTGTCAAAGTGGCCTTTCAGTACATGTCAATACAGGACTTGTTTCACTGTTGATGGGAACACATCCTGCCAGCTACTGCTTGTACAGATGAACGAGTCCCCTTCAGGTTTCTGGAAATTTCTCCCAAGGGTGAACCAGACTCGTGCAAGTCCACAATTCTCTTCCTCATTTTTTTTTTTACTTTTGAATACATCAAAGTGTGTCTCTAGCTCAGATGTTGCCAAGAAACTTATCAGAAACTTCCAAAGACACAACCTCATCATTCGGACTGTCTCAAATGGTTTAAGCAGGCATAGTAATCTTTGTGTTTGGCAAATATGAGTCATTTTGGTAATCCTAATTGACCTAAAGTGGGGAAGGTTTATTCTGATTTCATTTCACATGTGGAAAAAACATGTGCATTTTTTATAGTGTATGGAAACCTCTGTATTGTGCACAAGTCTTGGGGGGCACAGGGGAGGCGATTTATTTTTCCTTGCTTTTCACCCTGAGCTGGTGCTTGGCAAACTGTAGATACTCTTTGAGGAAGCGTGAATGAAACCATTGCATCTAGCTGCTATTCTCTCTGATCTTATTGCTTGGCAGGATGGCCAGATGTGTATTTATCCTCCCTTAGCAGAGAGGATAACATGCCGGTAGGTGGGGGTATGACATCAGGGATGACAAGAATGGGGCTAGAGATGGCAGAGCACATCGCTTAGTTATGTCTTGAAGTGATAAGGCAGGGGACCTGCTCCATCTCGCTGCTACTTTTAATCCACAATCCCATTTTTGTGATCAAATGTGGATGGAGACCATCCAAGCAGCTTATTACTGTGTATGCTGTCCGGTTGTAAACCTTTGGCCAAATAGGTGTTGTCTAGACTGCGTTACATGGATACGTCACTGAAATCCAGCCAGGATGGATGTGATGTAATAAGAGTTTTCTAAAGGGGAGGAAATAACCTTATATTACTAGAAAACCCATTATACATCTCTGCATCACCGACCTGACTGTATATCACTCTCCATACTTTACTGCTATACTTCAAGTTATTATTATTATTATTTTACACTTCTTCAACTGTTTGGCCCCTTCTGGTTTGTTATCCATCTCATGTTTCCTCATCACGGCGTCACACGACTGGTGAAAAAGTCTCCGCAAGCTGGAAAACCGTTTCATTATATTCTCCCTACCACTCAAAATTGTGCGAACTGAACTTGTAGCTGTGATGGTAGAACCTGTGTGGTACAGTCCATCGTAGGGGGAGATCTGATGCCTAGATCTGTATAGTCTTCCTATCACTAAGGAAAGATGTAAACTTCTGCTGATGTATACCATAATGGAGAACCTGGCAACTAATTTTTTGTTGTTTTTTTTGTCTTTAAATTTGGCTTGAGTGTCCGCTGAAATCATTTGTTGCGGAGCCCATGGACTAAAATAATAATCTTAATGGATTTGGTAGTTTGAAGTATTGTAGTAATGTAATAATTCCTTATTTATATATATGCAGAGCTGCATATCAAATTGGTCCATAATGTAGTCATTGGAGGTGTCTTCTACATGTAAGGAAATTTATTTCTGTATACACAGTTTACAAGTTTCAGAAGGGAAAGGACCTTTATCTATTACCCAGAGGGCAGTATAGTCCGTAATTATCAAAGGAATTCTGTGCTGCTTTTAGTGGGTTTCCACACTTTCCTACACGATCAAACCGCCTGTAATGAGTCCAGAAGCCTGCAACTCCCCAGAAGTGCCCTGTACACCAAGCTGACAATGTTTAGGTGGTGCTTCATTTGGTTATACAGACGGTCTCCTACTTAAGGACACCCGACTTACAGAAGACCCATAGTTAGACAGACCCCTCTGAGCTCTGATGAAGCTCTCTGAATGTTTTGCTATAGACCCAGGCTGCAATGATCAACTGTAAGGTGTCTGTAATGAAGCTTTTATTGATAATCCTTGGTCCCATTACAGCAAAAAATGTTTAAACTCCAATTGTCACTGGGGCCAATTGTTTGGATCTACACATATAAAATATACAGTTTCGAATAACATACAAATTCAACTTGAGAACAAACCTCTGGAACCTATCTTGTACGTAACTCGGGGACTGCCTGTATAGGACTTTCTGGGTAGCTTTGTAGAAGTGAATGTAGTGCTGATTGAGCATGCTCAGTAGTGCTCCATGATGCCTTGTTCGATATCGTGCTCCCACCTGAGTCATTACATTACTTGCGTTAACTCGTGTTCTACTACAAAACCTCCTTTTCTAATAGAAGTCTTATTCATAGGGAATTATTAGCTTGTGACGCTGTAAAGTTGTGTGGTGTCTCCTCCTTTAAACATGACCAGTATCTCATAAACCCAATTATAGTCAGCAGGAGCTATTAGTTATTGTTGGTGTTGATCATGCCAGTAAAACTGAGCAAATCTGCACAGATCTAAACATAACCTTAAAGTATCGCCTTATACAAGTCACCTGCAACACGTCCTAGTTGTATGTTCACATCATTGGAGGTGGGTGGTAGGTGCCTGTAGAGGCCTACGTTTGGTTTCTATCTTTGCACCTACAAGGTACTTGACCAAAAAATAATATCCTGGTAGTATGTGATGTGTACTCAGCAAGAGGTTGCAGTGCTGGCAGTAAACTTACAGGAACTGCTGTACTAGGGTCTTGTATCCTTAGGATTTGATCACATGTGTTCTTGGTGCGTTTTTGGCACGTTTACCATTGGCTGGTTTGAATCCGTTTTTCTTCATTTCTGGAAGTTTAAGCAGCTGTGAAGATGTTAATACAGGTGCTTACCCTTCCAGTAATGAAGAGTAAGTATTCAAGCCAGCCAAATGCATTGTAAACATGCAGAAATGCACCATGTGACCGCACCCTTGCATCTTATCATCGTGGTGATGCCGCTCCATTGCGTGACTTGTGCTTTGCATAGTCTTTGCTCGTCCATCTTTAAAGATTCTCCATTATAATGCTACACGGCATGTTTGTAGTGTTCTGTACATTTGTAACTAGGATTCTGTTAAACCTGTGTGTGTTTTCCTATCTTGCAGGTGGCAGCAGTACAGGATGCAAGTCCTCGTCTTCTTTCTGTCTGGCTGCCCCTTTTGCCTTTGTCCCCACTGAGGCAAGCATGTCGAGCCAGCACAGCCACGCTAACTTCTCCAGCCTTCAATCAATGGCTGATCATCAGCAGGTAACTAGAGAAAAGAAAGGGAACTACGAGTTGTACATAATCGCTGACCACCAGTACAAATCTGTGTCATTGGTTTCCATGTTTGGGGGATTATTTTGTGATAATTGCATTTACCATAGAATGGATGCGAGACAAGACGTGTGCCATTGCTGTGTTATGCAAAATGTATTTATCCTCCCGTGGTTCATACTACCTGTGTATTCTCCTTTCCTTACAAATGCTCACAAAATATTGATATTGAGACTTGAAATTGTTCATTATTATATTCCTTAAAACGCAAATCAATTTTTCTGTAGCTCTTACCCGACTATCTTCCCCGCTGTACAGGTCCTGCCAGATATGACCATATTACAACGGCGGATTCCATTAACCTTCCGAGAATCGGCAGCTGCACCTCTACGGAAGCTTTCAGTGGACTTGATAAAGACTTACAAGCACATTAATGAGGTATGTTATCAAACTATGGCTAATTGCTAATGTGAGTGCGACTATGTGGATGCTCCACTCACATTGCGGTTTTGCACGACATGGTAATCTCTTCAGGTAAATCATGGTAACCGCCCCCCCCCCCCAACCCCCCTTAACTTAGTCAGCACCAGTGATGGGCCGCCTCTTTACTTCCATACTGAAGCCAGTCACTTTTCTGCACAGGCAGCTCGCATTTGCTGTCACCTGCCATGTGAGGAAAGCCCAGGGCTGTGAAATATAATTGCAACTCATGGCAGGCATCTCCCAAATCACTTTTTCCCACACTAGTTAATGTCATCCGGATGTGGACAAGCCTTTGCTAAACAGGTATCACTTGCCAAGTGCACAGTCATGCTCCTCCCTGGGTATGATAGATGAGGAAATCACTTTGTTTATACATCATGACCTAAATAAACAGGTATAAATTACAAGGGACATGACTTGAGGTTTTATTTTAAAGTTCACTTGTTTTCACTTTTCAGTAATTTTATTTTGCCAAATTTTGGGTGCAGCATGACACTCCAGTATGGCAGGATACGGTACCAGGGCTGAATTACTGAGTCCTGTATGTATGTGAATGTGTATATTATATTGCAGTTCCCGAGTTGCATACAAGATTGGTTCTTTAGGTTTGTACTTGAATTTGTGCTGTCATGGGAGCAAGGATTATCAAAACTACAGACCCCTACTAAGTGAATTTGTCCTTCCAGGTTTATTACGCTAAAAAGAAGCGCCGTGCCCAACAAGTGCCACCTGAAGACTCCAGCACGAAGAAGGAAAGGAAAGTGTTCAATGATGGATTTGATGACGATAACTACGATTACATAGTTAAAAATGGGGAAAAGTGGATGGACCGATATGAAATAGATTCACTGATTGGAAAAGGATCTTTTGGACAGGTAAGAAGATGCAGGAAAAGGTCACCATGATAATACTTTCTAATATTCAGCCACTGGTCACTCTCCCCTCTAGTCTGTCTGTGTGTGTGGTTTTAGTGGTGCAGTATGTTTGTTGGCTGCATGTGTGTTTCTGAAGAAATCTGGTAAACGTGCGAGTACCTCTTGTAAATGGAGATGTCTGAATATTGAGTAAATTTGTCTGACTTGGATGTTCATAAGTGTCTGTCATGGGGCCGTATAAGTTCTCTTCAGCTGATTATTTTGTACACCAAATAGTAGCTATATAATGATATATTCTGTAGCCATTTACAATATATAGCTTATATACATGGTCTAACATTGTTGCCTCAAGTTACATCTGTGGCATGAAAACCTATGTGTATTCCAGGTGGTGAAGGCATATGATCACCATGATCAAGAATGGGTAGCCATCAAAATCATCAAAAACAAGAAGGCTTTTCTAAACCAGGCCCAGATAGAGCTGAGACTACTTGAGCTAATGAACAAACATGACACCGAAATGAAGTATTACATAGGTAAGTCATGATTGTGTTTTCAGTTGGATAACATTGAAGAGTGAATGTGATAAAGATTTTGGTTTCTGCTCTCATTTGGGGTCGATTCGTACTTGGCTGTTGGATTTGTACTTCTGATGTAGCGGTGCTAACTGTACAGCATTGTGTAGCGGCTGTGCATGGTGTAGCATCTCAGTCCTGTTAATGTGAATGGGCTGATCTACAAGCAGGCGGTGTGAAATCTCAGGCTTGGAAAGTGGAAGTAATACTTACCAGAGATGAGATGTCTCCCGGAACTGCTGATCAGTGATGATTCGATGCCCTTCATCCGTTTTATCATAAAGGAAATACAAATCCAATCGCTACTACTATACCTAAAGGAGTTTCACATCTTGATTGTGGATGGATGTTGTCTGCTAGGTCTGATAAGTCACGCTTGTAATATTTTATTTCTTTGCAGTGCATTTAAAGCGGCACTTTATGTTTCGGAACCATCTTTGTCTGGTGTTTGAGCTGCTGTCCTACAACTTGTATGACCTTTTAAGAAACACAAACTTCCGAGGAGTTTCTCTAAACCTGACCCGAAAGTTTGCTCAGCAGTTGTGCACCGCTCTGCTCTTCTTGGCCACTCCTGAACTCAGTATCATTCATTGTGACCTGAAACCCGAGAACATTCTCCTGTGTAACCCAAAACGCAGTGCCATCAAAATAGTGGACTTTGGCAGCTCCTGTCAGCTTGGACAAAGGGTAGGTGTTATCTAGGAAGCCTTGTACTAAATGTAGATGTCTCATAGATGACTTATCTTAGATTTCAAGATGGCAGTGTTTTAACGAACAAGGACATTCAACCTTTTAAGATGTTTGTTTCTGAAACTTTTGGTTAGGTGTAAAGTGAGTAACTTAAGTGTACTGCAGCAAGACCTCTAAGACCACGCAGTCTATGAGACCGCACCATCATATTCCGTAGCGCCATCATATTCCGTAGCACTGTACAGATCAGCGGTGACAAACACAAATAAAATAAGACCTTGCAGAGTGCAAACGGTCATCTGGAACATCAGGAGTGAGGGCCCTGATCACAAGAGCTTACAGTCTAAGTAGGGTTATCATTCTGCATCAGACACTGACACGCCTAGTGCAGGTGACTGCCTTGTCTAATTTTGCTGTGTATCACCTTAACATTTTTAAAACTTTCAATATAAGTAATACGGGTTTGTTGCATACAGTACAGATATTGACAAGGATGCTTCTAGTCTGTCGACCATTACCTATGGGCTATTTTGGTTGTCTTAGCCTGCAAATACTTTCTATGGATTACACTACTGGTTCTATGTGAAAATAATGCAGAAGACTGCTGTGTAAACAGAATCTGTAAGCGTTAACCCCTTCCCGCACCCTGCTTAACTCTACGGCAAAGGATGCGGGTAGTTCCCGCAATTTGATGTAAAGTTACGTCATGGCGATCACTGCGGTATCCCGGCTGAATGCGGTAGTCAGGAACCCGCAGTAGCAGCTGGGAGGTGTCAATAGTTTCCATGGCAGCCCTGAGGTCCGATGGAGACCCCAGGGCTGCCTACAGTAAATGCCTGCTAGATCCTGCATGCAGCTGAATGCATAGGCTGTCTATGTAAGCAGCATATTACAATTTACAAGTTTATGTACCACCCTGGGACAAAATAAAACCGTTTAAAAAAAAAAGTCATATAAATGGGGTATCGCCGTAATCGTGATAACCCATAGAATAAAGATAACACATTATTATGGTACAGTGAAAGCCTGGAAAAAATTTTTTATCCATAAACAAAAATTAATTTAAATTAGTTTTTCGTCACCACATATGGGGCATCCTCATACTCTGGAGAAATTGGGTCAAACTTTGTGGAGTTTTTCGTCATTTTATACACCGTGACGCTTTCAAAATTTTATATATTGTCTAAAAAAACAATTACAGCTTGTAAATTACCTCCGTTTTGTTTTAACCCCTGTGAAACATCTAAACGTTTAACACACTTCTTAAAGTAGATTTTTCACACATTGAGGGGTATAGTATATAAAATGGCATAATTTATGGGGTTTTACTGTTATTTAGGCCTCTCAAAGTCACTTAAAGATGAGCAGGTGCCTATATATAAGGGTTTTGGCAATTTTTCATAAAAATGCTGACAGAAAAATTGCACCCACAATTCTTGAACCTCCTAACAACCTAGAAAAGAGAAGAGGCATAAAAAGCCCCGGCCGATATAAAGCATTTGGGAAATGTTAGTCATAGCACCCGAGTAACATGACTATCTGCCTGAAAAGCAGAAAATTTAGAACTTTGAAAATGAATAATTTCTAACAACTAAACCGGAGGATATTGTCCAAATCTCACACATTTTACTTCAATCTCAAAATCCCCTGGATATGTAAAAGCGTTAAAATGTATAACCTCCTATAATGACACGGTCCTAAGGCCCTAAAATGGCTTGGACCTGAAGGGGTTAATAGATGTCAGTCACGTATCTTTCTAATAAGCCCCAATCTTATTATTTTACAGATCTACCAGTATATTCAGAGCCGCTTTTATCGGTCACCCGAGGTGTTACTGGGGATGCCGTACGACCTGGCCATAGACATGTGGTCCTTGGGGTGTATTTTGGTGGAAATGCACACAGGGGAACCTTTATTCAGCGGATCCAATGAGGTAAGAAACTTGTCATGTTACGGTTTTCACTTGACGTGTGGAATAACATGTATATTGAGAGTTTTTAGAAGTTGTTTGGATGGCCGATATAGTATTCAGACCATATATTGTACAAAGCCGGAAGATGCTCTCATGTTAAGGGTCAAAAGGAGGGTTTAGTTGTCAGAGGTGGGTGATAGCAGCTTACATATGTGGCTTCTGAACCAAGAGTGCATGTGAATGGGGAAGGTGAGAGGAGAAGCTTATGGTAGGACAAGCATTTGGTCACTACCTTCTGAAAGGTGTATGGGCACATTAAGATATGACTGTTCAGTGAGTATATAGTACAGTGAGTACAGGCCTATAACACATTAGAGCTCAGGATATTTCTGCTCATTGACCGCTTTAGCCTGCAAGACCCTAGTTATAAGCAGAAAAAGCTGTAACTATGTATTCATGTTAAGCACCTGGAAGATGGTTATATCATAGACTGGGGAGCCCCGTGGTCACTGCTCGTTCATATTTGTGTAGTTTCTGCACTAATAAAACTATTTTGTGACCCAACAAAGGTGGACCAGATGAACAAAATAGTAGAAGTCCTGGGAACCCCCCCAAACCACATGTTGGATCAGGCCCCAAAGGCACGAAAATACTTTGACAAACTTCCTGAAGGAACGTGGACTGTAAAGAAAAATAAAGATATCAAGAAGGTAACTACTACATAGTAATATGCGATAATATGGGTTGTACTGTCTGTTTACGTCTTGTATGAATTCAGTAACTTCCTGAGTTTTGGGGATGATCTGTATTTGGGCGGTAATTTGCATCCATAATTGTCTAAGCCAAAACTAGAAGTGGGCGCAGAACTGGGAAGTGATGCAAATCTTTCCATTCTCTTTAGTTTCCAGTTTAGCTTTTGGCTTGCAAATACCTCAAATACTGACCGTGTGAATGTGGCCTCAGATGTATATGGACTTGCAGCCAAAGTTTTGCTTTCCCTGATGATTCTTATTTATTTATTTTTTTTCCTCTACCCATGTCCTATTTGTAATCATTCGGTGGTTCTTTCATGTTTTAGGACTACAAAGTGCCAGGAACTCGTAGGCTCCATGAAGTTCTGGGTGTAGAAACCGGCGGTCCTGGTGGACGCAGAGCAGGAGAACAGGGACATTCGCCATCCGATTATCTCAAATTTAAAGATTTAATTTTACGGATGTTGGATTATGACCCTAAAACTAGGATTACCCCTTTTTATGCGCTCCAGCACAATTTCTTCAAGAAAACTACGGATGAAGGGACAAATACAAGTAACAGTAACTCTACAAGCCCTGCAATGGACCATAGTCACTCAACCAGTACAACTAGTTCTGTGTCCAGCTCAGGTGAGGGGTTGCTCATGCCATCCGGAAAGGTCTACAAATGTTCTTTAACAGCTGGTTGTCTTTAGTATGGCTGCAGATATCAGATATCTTACATTACACAAGGTTTGGTCAGTATTGTGAATCTGTGTTTCAAAGCTAAGCCCAAAAAAGTGCAGGGAATCTTTATTCCGGATTCTGAATACTGACCAACCAACTGCACAAGCCATAATTTTTCACCTCTAAAATCTGTCTTGCTCTGGCTTCTTAGAAGACCCTAATCCTACCCCGGTAACTCGCTTGACAGTAAAAAGAAACCTCTGGCAGTGAGACAAGTTATGTGCTGTCAGGGCTTATGTAGACTGACACTGACAAGAGGAAAGGCTGCTGGCGTTACTGAGATGTGCCTACTTTTAGACCGCGGCTTGAATGTATTTGGACGTGGCCTCGCTGACCTACAGACGTGATAGAGCTGCTCCTTAGTGTTGGCTCTTACCAGGGGGTAATATAAATGGGAAGCTGACTAGAGTTTGGAGCTGCCAGTGCATGTGCAACACAAATGTAGGGGGTTGTTGGTGACTAAAGCAAGAAACCTACAGTCTGTCACCTCTCCATCCATATGGGGCATGGGACCCCCTCCTTGTAAATATAAGAACCAATGCGAACCCTGTTCAGCCATTTATCTTGCTGTGGAAAGACGTTTTAGTCATAGGACAGCTAAGAATACAGCCTGGATGGCCACAGTTAGAACAGTAGCCGTGAAATGCCCCAGATTTACCTAAAAATCTCACTCCTGGTAAATGTTTATGCAACATAAGTCAAATGTGCACACGTTCTTTGTGAGTCTCTTCTCCTATTACTGGGAAATAAGAGCTTTCCCTAAGGAGACTTTGCCTATTAAGAGCACCCTACAGGCATGTGGAGGCTTATAGCCATTGACACTCCACCAGGGGATTCTGGGAAATATGCAAAGACATTTCCAGGATGGAATAAGGAAAATGATGCATATTTAGCTAGGTTGGACGCTGCTCTTCTAACTGGTTGGGGTAGACTTTACTTGGAACAAAACCACAGTCTGCTGATTTCTGATGTCAACCATAAAAATATAAACCAAAAAAAAACACAAGTTATTGGTTCTAAAGTGACCAATGTATTTTGTAGTTCTGTATCATTTCCATGGTCCCTGGTGGGGATCCCTACCTAGGTCACATATATACTAGATGACCAGTGACAATGGAGAGGCAGCACAACCAACATACAAAGGTTCATGGCAATAACTTCCACCCTCGATGGAAACCTTATGCAGCTTGTAAAATCCGTATTGTCTGCAGGGAAAACCGCATGGATACATTGGTAAAAATCCCCCTGATGGCAAAAGTACCAGTATGTAGTGTACTGCTACTGAGCCACAAAGTGAAAAGCCTGTGAGTCACATGTGCAAGTTTTCTGGCCAGTATTCACACACAGCAGTTGCGGTGCAGCCAAAAACTGTGCCTGAAATAATTGCCCATGGTTTAGGCGTAGATCTGATACGGGTATTAGCCGAAAGCCTTGTACGTGTGTAACGTGCAGTAACAGCACTTATGTCCTTTTCCCTATATTTTGCACCTCCTCTTTCTTGTCTAGTCCGGCAGATTATATCTACACATACAAGTTCATAATACATTTTCATCCTAGCTGCCCGGTGGTAGAGCATGCACAGGGCTGGGGGCTGCCCCGGGGGGCATGTAATAAGAGCTCAGTGCCCATCTAGGAGTCGCCATTCGTTCTATCGTCATGTGCTCTTCTCTAATGTAATCCATATTCTGCTTTACCTGCAGGAGGATCCAGTGGCTCTTCTAATGATAACCGCAATTACCGGTACAGCAACAGATACTATAATAGCGCTGTAGCCCACACAGATTACGAAATGCAGAGTCCACAGGTAAGCTCTAGAGACTTGTGCTATGGGATTGCAACCAAACCTCTTTCTTTCACTCTGATATTGACCCCCATCAAGCCTTAGTAGTGTGTGAATAATATTGTAATGTTCAGTTTAGTTTCCATTTGCTCTTCCATGTGTTGCACAAACTAAAAAATGAGCAGGTAAACAATGTATGTATAATATTACTGCATCTGTCCCATTACTCAGGGATTATGATGAGATTTTTCACAATCTGCCCTTGGCATCTGTCATTCTTTTGGGGCCTGATCAGAATGTGTGACCGATCCTACGTCTGCACCCCCATTCTTAATGGTGATTTGTTCTTCTTGCCTTTTTCGCAGACTCATTCTCAGCAGCAGATAAGACTGTGGGCCGGCGGAGATGTACCCATCACAAACAGCGATTCCTACCCTCAGATCTTACCTCACAAGCCTACTCCCAGTCAGCCGCAACATTTTCATGGAACCGAACCACATCACCCTCACCCGCTGTATCATCACGTTAACCGGCCACACTACCATCGGCAGCTCATCACCTCCTCTTCTCCGCAAATCCCAGAGTCTATGGAGCTCAGCTTGGGACACAGACACCCCCAGTCTTCCTCTTCATTGCACCCTCACCACCCTAGCTTAGACTGCACTCCGTTTGGCTCCTCAAACTTACACTTAGGGGTTTCTGCTTTTCGGACTAGAACAGTGAGTGGGCATAACGATTCTGGCGTGCCTCTGAATTATCCCTACTCTAGCAACACATCCAGCATGGTTGGACCACCTCATATCCGAAACAGGACGGAAACTGAAGAGAGTGCGATGTTAGGCGTTTGTGTCCCTCAGAGTACGGCAGCAAGCTCTTGATGATTCTTTCATGTAAAATTAAAGCCATACCAATAATAGAAAATACAGAATTTTCGGAAGGAGGGCTGAGACAGGCTGCAGGGTGGGGTTGTGGAAAAAGGGTGAGCTGGCTTTTATCACAACCATCAAACAAACAAACAAAAAAAAAAAATGTCAAGGTGTAGCTGTTAATGTGAATTGTTTATTTATTAAAAAAAAATCACTACGAGAGGAGTGTGAAGTGTGTGTTACCCATGAGAAGCCGTTTCAAACAGACTTCAATTGGACTCTGCTCTTTTTTTTTTTTTGTCCTAATTTTTTTATTTTTATTTTTTATCGCTTTTTATTTTTTTTTGACACACTGGTAAGAAGTTTAACCTGTGCAAAGACTTCAAGACATTTCCAATGCTTCCATTTCTATCATAAAAAAAGGTTCCTTCTTCAGACGGAGCGGGAGAATCCAGACTTACTTTGCACGTCAGTGAACTCGTTTACAGGCCAAAACGTCACTTCTGCAAAAACACTGTCCGTGCCAGGTGCCCTGCGCTGCCATCGTAACCCATTCATACAGATCTCCTGTGTTACCCTCCCCCTTTCCACCCTCCCCTCCCCCCCCCCCACCCCACTTTATACCAACCTTTGCTATATAGGGTGCAGGGTTTCTGCACTTCACTGGAATAACCTTGGCTGCTAACTCCACTCTCTCAACTGGAATTGCTGCTAAAACTCTTTAACAGTTTTTTGCTTTCTAAAAAAGAAAAACCAACAAAAAAAAAAAAAAATTATACCTTTTAAAGGGTTTCCCCCCCCCCCCCCCAAAATGTCTTTTATTTATGACTTCGTACTCAGTCGGTTTTAGCTGTTTCAGGAAAGATTTTTAGGAGCCTTTTTTTTTTTTTTTTTTTTTTTTTTAATTTGAAGGAGTTTCAGTGTCTCCCTGATCCGCTCCCCTGCATCTTTTTTTTTGTCGCCATCATAAAAAAAAAAAAAATTATTATTATTTGTGCACTGAATTCTGGTTTAAACACTACATTTTATTTTATTTTTCTTATTGCATTTTATCTCCTTCACGTTATTTTTTATTTTTAAATAAAATCCTCTGTGTCTCGGCCTCTTAAGTTGAGCGTGACCAGTAAAGTCGCATCTTCATGGGTTCTTGTAAGACGCTCCAAGCCCTCGCTTCAGTATTAAAACTTTACAGTGCGATGTGCTGTAACGGTGGGGTTTTTTAATTATAATTTTCACTTTTTGCCACCCAAAATGTAAAAACCTAAAATTTTAATTTTTTTTTTCCCCCCCATCTATCTGTGGATAATAACGTACTGTTTCAAATTTTCTTTCATTATTTTTATTTTTGTCTCCTCCCTCCTTCCTTTTTTTAGTTTCCTTTTTATTTATTGTACCAAAGATGGTATTGAGGCATCGCTCTAAAGAAAAGGATTTTTTTTTAATTTTTATCTGACCTGTAAAATGATTGTCTTTTTGAAAATGTTTTCCTTTTTTTTTATTTTTCTGTTCTCTTGCGTGTTTTTAATTGGGCTTTAAAATTTCTGAATCATGTGTAAGTTGCTGTTTGGACTCCAAGGCCTTTCACATTCATGTTTGTTTCAAAGTATATTGTGGGTGATTTTGGAGGATCCTAAAACAAAAATAAAGTTAATAGACAGCTACAGAAGATTGAGAAGGGTCGGTGTCCGTTGTGTCTGCAAAAAAAAAGTACAAAAAAATAATGTGGGGAAAAAAAAATCCACGACTTGAGACAATAATAAACCCCCCCCTACGCCCATGGAGAGCGTCGTCATGTGAGCCATGCTGTAATATATCTTCACAACGCTTTGGTGGATAGACACGACTGTTTGATGTAGTTGATGCGACTTTGCTGCCTTCTGTGTGTTGATGGTAGCAAAGCTGTGAACACGTAGAAATCATGACATTTCCCCCCCAAAAAAACCCCTGTGTATGCCAAACTTTCAACAAAATCTTATGTACTGTCTGGCATCCCTGTAGCCCAGGACCTTCTGCTTTTTATTTTGTATATCAGAGTTTTATTAATGTTTTAAAAGCAAAATTTTATTCTAGCAATTTTTTTTTAATTAAAGAAAAGCCTCTAAATTTGTAATGTAGAAAAGAGGTCCCCAACCTTTTGGCACGCTTTGTTCTGAGAAACTTTAACCCCCAGCATTCACCCTTATAAGCATGCTTGGGGTTGTAGTTTTTATAACATCTGGTTTGCCAAAGGTTCCTATAACCCCCTTTATGTAGAATATTGTCATTTGACTTTTTAAAGGGGTTGTCCAGGATTAATGGAGGCAGAAAAAGTGGTAAGAAGTGGGAAAAAAAATTTGTATATACAGGCGGTCCCCTATTTAAGGACCCCCAACTTACAGATGGACCCCTCTGACCTCTGGTGAAGCTCTCTGGATGTTACTATAGTTCTAGATTGCAATACAGGCGGTCCCCTACTTAAGGACACCAGACTTAGACAACCCATAGTTAAAGATGGTTCACTGTGACCTCTGGTGACCTCTCTGGATGTTACTATAGTCCCAGGCTGCAATGATCAGCTGTAAGGTGTCTGTAATGAAGCTTTATTGATAATCCTTGGTCCCATTACAGCCAAAAATTTTGAAACTCCAATTGTCACCGGGGCAAAAAAATATTTCCGTCTGGATCTACCATTATAAAATATACAGTTCCGACTTACATACAAATTCAACTTAAGAACAAACCTATGAACCCTATCTTGTATGTAACCCAGGGACTGCCTGTATATTATTTTGTATTGTGGGAAAAACTACCCTCGATCCAGTGCAGCAGCCCTGGGTTGTACCTGCAGTTCCCTCTCCCCACCCACCCCCACTTAATCCAACCTTTGCTATATAGGGTGCAGGGTTTCTGCACTTCACTGGAATAACCTTGGCTGCTACATCCACTCTCTCAACTGAATTGCTGCTAAAACTCTTTAACACAGTTTTTTGCTTTCTAAAAAGAAAAACCAACAAAAAAAAAAAAAATTATACCTTTTAAAGGGTTTCCTTCCCCCCCCCCCCCCCCAAAATGTCTTTTTTTAGACTTCGTACTCAGTCGGTTTTAGCTGTTTCAGGAAGATTTTTTAGGAGCCTTTTTTTTTTTTTTTTTTTTTTTTTTTTTTAATTTGAAGGAGTTCAGTGTCTCCCTGATCCGCTCCCCTGCCATCTTTTTATTTTTTGTCGTCATCATAAAAAAAAATCTAACTATTATGTTGCACTGAATCCTGGTTTTTAAACACTACTTTTATTTTTTCTTATTGCATTTTATCTCCCTTCACGTTATTTTTATTTTTAATAAAATCTCTGTGTCCTCGGCCTCTTAAGTTTGAGCGTGACCACGTAAAGTCGCATCTTCATGGGTTCTTGTAAGACGCTCCAAGCCCTCGCTTCAGTATTAAAACTTTTACAGTGCGATGTGCTGTAACGGTGGGGTTTTTTAATTATAATTTTCCACTTTTTGCCACCCAAAATGTAAAAACCTAAAAATGTTAATTCCCCCCCCCCCCCATCTATCTGTGATAATAACGTACTGTTTCATCAATTTTCTTTTCATTATTTTATTTTTGTCTCCTCCCTCCTCTTCCTTTTTTAGTTTCTTTTATTTATTGTACCAAGATGGTATTGAGGCATCGCTCTAAAGAAAAGGATTTTTTTTTAATTTTATTTCTGACCTGTAAAATGATTGTCTTTTTGAAAATGTTTTTCCTTTTTTTTATTTTTCTTTCTCTCTTGCGTGTTTTTAATTGGGCTTTAACAATTTCTGAATCATGGTAAGTTGCTGTTTGGACTCCAAGGCCTTTCACATTCATGTTTGTTTCAAAGTATATTGTGGGTGATTTTGGAGGATCCTAAAACAAAATAAAGTTAATAGACAGCTACAGAAGATTGAGAAGGGTCCGGTGTCCGTTTGTCTGCAAAAAAAAAGTACAAAAAAATATGTGGGAAAAAAAAAATCCACACTTGAGACAATAATAAACCCCCCCCCTACGCCCCTTGAGAGCGTCGTCATTGAGCCATTGCTGTAATTATCTTCACAACGCTTTGGTGGATAACACACGACTGTTTGATGTAGTTGATGGCGACTTTGCTGCCTTCTGGTGTTGATGGTAGCAAAGCTGTGAACACGTAGAAATCATGACATTTCTCCCCCCCAAAAAACCCTGGTGCAACTTTTCAACAAAATCGTTATGTACTGTCTGGCATCCCTGTAGCCCAGGACCTTCTGCTTTTTATTTTGTATACAGAGTTTGTATTAATGTTTTAAAAAGCAAAATTTTATCTAGCAATTTTTTTTTTAATTAAAGAAAAGCCTCTAAATTTGTAATTAGAACAGAGGTCCCCAACCTTTGGCACGCCAGAGAAACTTTAACCCCCCACATTCACCCTTATATCATGCTTGGGGTTGTATTTTTAAACATCTGGTTTGCCAAAGTTCCTATAACCCCCTTTATGTAGAATATTTCATTTGACTTTTAAAGGGGTTGTCCAGGATTAATGGAGGCAGAAAAGTGGTAAGAAGTGGAAAAAAATTTGTATATACAGAGCGTCCCTATTTAAGACCCCCAACCTCACAGATGGACCCCCTCTGTCCACTGTGACCCTCTGGTGAAGCTCTCTGGATATTACTATAGTCCTAGATTGCAATACAGGCGGTCCCCTACTTAAGGACACCCGACTTAGACAACCCATAGTTACAGACAGACCACTGTGACCTCTGGTGACCTCTCTGGATGTTACTATAGCCCCAGACTGCAATGAGCAGCTGTAAGGTGTCTGTAATGAAGCTTTATTGATAATCCTTGGTCCAATTACAGCAAAAAATTTTGAAACTCCAATTGTCACTGGGGCAAAAAAAAATTTCCCTCTGGATCTACCATTATAAAATATACAGTTCCGACTTACATACAAATTCAACTTAAGAACAAACCTACGGGCCCTATTTTGTATGTAACCCGGGGACGGCCTGTAATCAGCTGTAAGGTGCCTGTAATGAAGTTTTATTGATAATTCTTGTTCCTATTACAGCAAAACAATTTGAAACTCCAGTTGTCTCTGGGGCAAAAAAAAAATAAAAAATTGTCTAGAACTACAATAATAAAATATACAGTTTCGACTTCCGTACAAATTCAACTTAAGAACAAACCTATGGACCCTATCTTGTATGTAACCCGGGGACTGCCTGTATATTGTTTTGTTATTGTGGTAAAAACTACCCTCGATCCAGTGCAGCAGCCCTGGGTTGTACCTGCAGAAGTCACATGATCTCTGCAGGAGACCAGAGCAGCAGTGCTGGAATAGGATTTTTCAAGATTGGGTATAGCTTACAATTTGGTAAGAGGGTAAGCTCTGCTCTGCGTGCAGCAGTCCTGGGTCATCATCCCTACTGAGGTCACATGATCACAGAGGGAGCACCGGACGGAGTAGCTGTGCTGGAATGGGAGCATTTATATAAGATATATGTAGATATAGGTTGTATTCTTATTCTTCCACTTTCCCTGCTTCTAGGATTGGGCTTATAATGCACATTAAGTAATGCCGTAAAATATTACAACTCCTATTGGAAGCTTGTCACCCATGAGCAAGTTCAGACCTATCAGTTGTCAGTTTCCGCGCGGTTTGGCCCGATCTATTGAGCTTGAAGAGGGTTTCTCGGACCAAACTCATTTTATTTAAGGAACCTGGAAAATCCCTTTAAAGAATCTCTGTTCTCATTCGTTCCACTTTTTTCGTTCTCCCCATTCGGAGCGGCCTGGAGAGTTTTTATTATTTGTGAAGTGCTATAACTTATATAAACCTATACTTTTTATTTCTTCCCCAACACGAGGGTTTTTTCTACTGTGGATAAAAGATGTAACACTTTAACCCATCGAAGGACTTTGCTCTTTTACTGCTCTGTAACTTATGGAGATATTTGGTTTGTTTTTTAAATTTTTTTTCTTAATCTGTTTCCAAAAAAATCGCTGTATGGAAAATGAAAGTACAAGACTATCGGTTGCTTCTTTTGCCCCCCCCCCCTTCTCTTTGTTCCCTCCCTTCTATTTACTGACTTATTATGTGAATCCGGTCCCTACTGTTACCGTACAGAGCAGAGGTTTGTACTGCACAAGCGATCAATAAATGAGGCTCTACTTTGGACTATTGGTTTGTTTGAAAAAACATTAAAAATGGGGGGGGGGGGGGGGAAATCTATCTGGATGATGGAAGTTGGGGGGCAGGGGTCATTGGAGGTCACGACCTTGTGGTAGAAATAGACTGCAGAGGCTGTGATCAGATTTCTACATACTGTATGTTTCTCTGTGTGTTGATGGATGATCGTTATCTTTTCTATTTGCAGAATGTTTTGTACAATTCTCTTCATTATTATTATTTACTCGCTGGTTTTCCATTCTCTCTGTGGTTTAGGTGTAAGCGGGGGACACCTGCTCTTCATACCTATCCCTAATGTGACTAGGACCAGCACAGGTGAGCAGCTTGTGAAGCTTCATAGATATTTATACATAGGGAGTAACTTGTTCTCTTCGTTTATCACAAGAACGAGGGTCCCAAGTGCCCTTA
Source organism: Engystomops pustulosus (assembly GCA_019512145.1). Taxonomy (NCBI): domain Eukaryota; kingdom Metazoa; phylum Chordata; class Amphibia; order Anura; family Leptodactylidae; genus Engystomops; species Engystomops pustulosus. Next base: position 7,978 of record WNYA01001331.1, on the reverse strand, counting down.
TAGAAGTAAAAAGTGGTCAGATTTGTGCAGTACAGCTCCTTTCATGGTCTATGTCAGTGGTGGCGAACCTATGGCACGTGTGCCGGAGGCGGCACTCTGAGCCCTTTCTGTGGGCACCCAGGCCTTCACCCCAGCACAGAATTTGCTAGACATGACTCAAGGCTTCCTCCAAGACAGCCATGGAAAGGCTATGCTCAGTGCTATTTTAAAGCGACACCTTCTTGGCTGCCAGGACTAGACAAGAAGCGAGAAGGTGTGGACGGAGATGGATTATTGTTGGAGCTCCTGCTCTGGGTCCCCTGATTCTTCCTCTTCCGGGGACCGAGAAAGGAAGCTATAATCCAAATTTCTTAGGATGCCAAATACTATTGAAACTTACGATACAGCTAGGATCAATAGGTTACTGCTTAAAAATTGTCATGTTGGCACTTTGCGACATAAAAGTGGGTTTTGGTTGTAGGTTGGGCACACAGTCTCTAAAAGGTTCACCATTACTGGTCTATGGGATGGATAGCTGAGCTTTGTAGTGCATTATATTATCCAATGCTCCCTGCTTATAGAATCAGTACAGTGTGTGCTATACTAATGCTTCATTCAACTACACAAAGCCACTGATATTCTCTGGCTAAGGCTACATTCACAAGACATGTATATACGCCCCCATACATGAAATGTAGATGTTTTTGCAAATTTTTTTTAACTGAAATCTCCCCTGGTGATAAGTATTCAGCCCCTTTGCTCCGTGTTTCTCCTGCCCCTGGATTTGGGGATCCTCTGCCTCTTTCTTGCGGATCCTCTCCAGTTCCCTCAGGTTGGATGGTGAACATTGGTGGAGACCAATTTCCAGTCTCTTCAGAGATGCTCCATAAGGTTTGGGTCCGGGCTCTGGCTGGGCCGGTCAGGAATGGTCACAGAGATGTTCTGAAGCCTCTGCTCTGTTATTTTAGCTCTGGGCTTAGGGTCATTGTCTTGTTGGAAGGTTCGGCCCAGTCTGAGGTCCAGAGCATCTGGAAGAGGTTTTCATCCAGGATATTTCTGTACTTGGCCTCCTCTTCCGGGGACCGAGAAAGGAAGCTATAATCCAAATTTCTTAGAATGCCAAATACTATTGAAACTTACGATACAGCTAGGATCAATAGGTTACTGCTTAAAAATTGTCATGTTGGCACCTTGCAACATAAAAGTGGGTTTTGGTTGTAGGTTGGGCACTCAGTCTCTAAAAGGTTCACCATCACTGGTCTATGGGATGGATAGCTGAGCTTTGTAGTGCATTATATTATCCTCAGAGGAAAACCAAGCTCCCTGCTTATAGAATCAGTATGTGCTATACTAATGCTTCATTCAACAACACAAAGCCACTGATCTTCTCTGGATAAGGCTACATTCACACGACATGTATATACGCGCCCATCCCCCACCACCCCCCCCCCCCCGTAGGCCGGCAATGGGCGCACGGAAGTGGTACGCTGTTACTGTTCCATAGCTGGGGGAAAGATCTTTCCCCGTATTACGGCGCCCCCTCCTCTCCCATGCGCAGATGTGTGCCCCCTATGCTAGGGTACGGTGGGCACACCTTCATGTGAACGTAGCCTTACACTGGTTTCACATGGCCAGTTATGATTCAAGAAGGCTTTTCACAAATGCCAAAGTCTCAAAACTTATCTGCTGTCATCGTTGTCTGAACGAACCTCACACCAGGCTGTAACTATCAATCCTGTGCTGGGAGGATAACTTTGTTTTAAAGGGAATGTGGTTAAAAAAAGACTTTCTTGAGGCTAAAGCTAAAATAAAAATCTCAAGGGAGGAGCAGGACTCCAGGTTCTAGGAATACAATGATAAGGAGTCCTGATCTTCCCTCAAGTTCCTGGACCTTGTATTATCCAATGAATGAATTAGTGCACTCTGTTCCCATCTTGACAGGGAAAAAAAACTGAAATGTAGATGTTTTTGCTAATTTTTTTTTAACTGAAATCTCCCCTGGTGATAAGTATTCAGCCCCTTTGCTCAGTGTTTCTCCCGCCCCTGGATTTGGGGATCCTCTCCAGTTCCCTCAGGTTGGATGGTGAACATTGGTGGAGACCAATTTCCAGTCTCTTCAGAAATGCTCCATAAGGTTTGGGTCCGGGCTCTGACTGGGCCGGTCAGGAATGGTCACAGAGATGTTCTGAAGCCTCTGCTGTGTTATTTTAGCTCTGGGCTTAGGGTCATTGTCTTGTTGGAAGGTTCGGCCCAGTCTGAGGTCCAGAGCATCTGGAAGAGGTTTTCATCCAGGATATTTCTGTACTTGGCCACATTTATCTTTCCTTCCCCCCCCCCCCCCCCCCCCCCATATAGCATGATGCTGCCCCCCATGTGTCACGGCTGGGATTGTATTTGGCAGGTGATGAGCGGCGCCGGGTTTTTTCCACCGCTTAGAATTATCACCAAAAAAGTTCAATCTTCATCTGATCAGAGCAGAGAATCTTATTCCTTATAGTCTGGGATCCTTCATGTGTTTTGCACACTGTTTGCGGCTTTCATATGTCTTGCACTGAGGAGAAGCTTCCAGACTCTGCCATAAAGCCCCGACTGCTGCAGGCTGCAGTGATAGGTGTCTCCCATCTCCCTACTGCATCTCTGGAGATCGGCCACAATGATCCCAGAGTTCTTCTTTACTTCTCTCTCCAAGGCTCTTCTCCCATGATTGCTTAGTTTGGTTAGACGGCCAAGGCAAGGCAAGGAAGAGTTATGATCGTCCCAAATTTCCTTCATTTAAGGATTATGGAGGCCATTGTGCTCTTGGGAAACTTGAGTGCTGCAGAATTTCTTTTGTAATCTTGAATTCTTTCTGTGAGTTCCTTGGGCAGTTCTTTAGACCTCATGATTCTCATATGTACTGACATGCTCTGTGAGGTCTTATATAGTTATATAATCAAGTCCAATCAGTGTAATTAAACACAGCTGGACTACAATGAAGGAATAGAACCATCTCAAGGAGGATCAGAAGGAAATGGACACCAAGTAGGTTACATATGAGTGTCACAGCAAAGAGCCTGTATTTTAATCACTATATGATATTTCAGTTTTTCTTGTTTAATAAATTAACAAAAATATCTACATTTTCTGTCAAAATGGGGGCAGAGTGCACATGTGTAACTTTTTTGTTCTTACTAATTAGCTGCCATGAAACAGATTGAAACATTTAAAGGGGTCTGTATAGTTTCTGTACCAACTGTATATAACACTGGCCAATTATTACATCACTGCTGACAATAGATGATGTCACAACTTATCTCCTCCTATCAGTGCAGGACGTGTAGAAACTCTCCATAGAATCTAGAATATAAATTTGATCCAAGGATTAAATAAGCACAAAAGCTGATGACACATTCCCTTTAATTCACTGTAGACACTTACAATAATGCATCGTATTTAGTAAGTGGTCTGATCCTAGTAAACTGAACCTATTAACCTTTCCTCAGGTAAAATGAGGCACTTTGAACATATAGGAAGAAACATACAAACTACTTGAAAGTGAACCAAAGGGACGTACAGGTTATTCCCAGTAACAGAATGTGAAGGGCCTCTGCATATCACACAACCACCGGTGTATAAGTGACCTATGGTATGATGTGTAATAATACTCTGCACGATGTGGGAGACTTTGTTTCTACCTCACACTTTGAGTTTTATGCTCTGATACTGGTGGTGGTCAATTTAAAAGAACGGGGAAAAATCTGGAAGTGTAATTGTGCCCCAGCAACACTAATGTACAGTATCAGTGTCTCTATTATTCTGTACTGATCCTGAGTTAACATCCTGTATTATACTCCAGAGCTGCACTCCACTGTTCTGCTGCTGGTGCAGTCACTGTGTACATACATGACATTACTATCCTGTACTGAATCCGAGTTACAATCCAGTTAATTATTACGCCAGAGTCGCACTCACTATTCTGCTGCCTGGTGCAGATCACTGGTGTACAACTACATTATATTACTATCCTGTTACTGATCCTGAGGTAAATCCTGTATTATATGCCCCAGAGGCTGCATCACTATTCTGTGCTTGTGCAGTCACTGTGACATCACAGACATTACTTATCCGTACTGATCTGAGTTCATCTGTATTAGAACTCCAGAGCTTTGCACTCCTATTCGCTGCTGGTCAGTACACTTTGTACATACATTAATGACTTATCCTGTACGATCCTGAGTTACATCCTGTATTATAACCCCAGCAGCTGCATCCCATTCTGCTTGCTGTTGTGCAGTCAACTGTGTACCTACATGACATACTTACCTGTACTGATCCTGGTTACATCTGTTTATACTCCCAGAGCTGCACTCACTATTCTGTTGGCTGCTGGTGCAAGTCACTGTGTACATACATGACATTACTTACTTTCGTACTGATCCTGAGTCTACACATCCGTATTATACCCCCAGAGCTGCACTGCACTATTCTTTGCTGCTGGTGCAGGTCACTGTGTAACATACTGTACATTACGTATCTGTACTGATCCGAGTTAAAAATCCTGATTATACTCCCAGAGCGGCACTCATATTCTGTCGCTCTGGTGTCAGTCACTGTGGTACCTACATGACATTACTTATCCTGTACTGATCCTGCGTTTAACACTCCTGTATTATACTCCAGAGATGCACTCACTATTTCTTTGCTGCTGCGGGTGCAGTCACTGTTTACATACGTAGAAACTCTCCATAGAATCTAGAATATAAATTTGATCCAAGGATTAAATAAGCACAAAAGCTGATGACACATTCCCTTTAAGTCACTGGACACTTACAATAGATGCATCGGATATTAGATAAGTGGGTCCTGATCCATAGAACTTGACCTATTAACCTTTCTCGAGGTAGAAATGAGGCATTTGAACATATGAGGAAGAAAATACAAACTACTGAAAGTGACCAAAGGACGTAACATGTTATTACAGTAACAGAATGTGAAGGGCTCTGCATATCACAGCAACCACCGGTGTATAAGTGACCTATGGGTATGATGTGTAATATACTCTGCACATGTGGAGACTTTGTTTCTACCTCAACACTTAGAGTTTATGCTCTGATACTGGTGGTGTCAATTTTAAAGGAACGGGGGAAAAAATATGGCAAGTGTATATTGTGGACCCAGCAACATACATGTACAGTATCAGTGTCTCTATTATTCTGTACTGATCCTGAGTTACATCCTGTATTATACTCCAGAGCTGCACTCACTGTTCTGCTGCTGGTGCAGTCACTGTGTACATACATGACATTACTTATCCTGTACTGATCCTGAGTTACATCCTGTATTATACTCCATCTCCAGGCCTCACCTCAAGGGCTAGGCCCCGGTGGGGGATGTTGCACATCACTGCCCATCCTCCTGACCAGGCAGCGGCTGTGTATAGATCAGTCTCCCCCCGCTCTGATACCCTCGCCGCTGATATCTCAGCATGCTGGGAGCTGTAGTACTATGCACGGGATGATGTCACCACATGTGCAGAATATGACATCACTGCCCATCCTCCTGATCAGGCTACGGCTGAGTATAGATCAGTCTCTCCCACCTCCGTCTGATGAAGCAGCTGCTTATGTGGCAGGATTAGTGATGAAATAGCCTGAAATGCCAAATCTGAACAGCGTGCAACGCCTGACCCGAGAGGGGAGGATGAGCCGCCAGAAATGAGCACAGATACTACAGTCTGGGGGGATGGGGACCAAACCGAGATCAATGTCTTCATTATGTTCAGCTGTTAGTGATGAATCCCATAGGGGTCTCAGTCATGTATCGTGTTACGGACATGGTGGTGCAGGACACTGGTGACCCTCCATCTGCTAAGACTTAAAGGGGTTGTCTGGAGCAGAGTCACCTCCGCTGTGAGCATAGCAGTCCTCCAATGTAAAAGATGGGGAATCTGCAGCTGCATCCCCCTCCTCATCCCTTTTCTGCACTGGATTATTTGGTGGATGAGGAGGTTTGTGGAATGGCGTTAACACTTAAACTGACTTAGACCGTCCTATAAATCATCCTCGTTACCTGTAGGGGATGATCTCACTTCTTTCAGCTAGTTTCCAGGCTCCTGGATCACCGATAAAACGACTTATAAACTTATGAAATAATACTGGAGGCTCTTCAGGTCCGTTCAGGATCCAGAAAAGCTGGACTACCCATCACTAGAGGTCAGAGACAGGACCTTCCACCCCAAGGGTTTATATAACCTTTAGGGATGTCCAGCCGAGGTGGATCCCCCAATCAGCACCTCTGTACAATGTAACAATAACAAAGCATCTTATTGGTTACACAATTACATCTTCCTTCCAGAGGGCTCACAAAGCTGATCAATCACTATGGAATACTTATATCTATTAGAGGAATTATTTTATAACACGCTGCCTTGGCAGGGGAGTTACAGTGTATTTAACGGGTGCATATCCTCCCCACCCCCTCCCCCGTTTGTGTGTTCAAGGGATAAAATGAGCCCCTAGCACTCAGGCCCAGGTTATCCTTAAATTCTTCCATTGAAAGGTGCCTGAGCCATAGGTACCTGGTCAAATACCAGAGGGGGAGCAGCTACTAATAGACATCTGATTGGTTATGGAACATGACAATTATGTCGGAGATATCATTCATTATTCTATAAGTGCTCTGATTGTGGTTCTATAGTCAGGTAATCGCAGGTTCACTATATTACAGGGGTTTCCCATGAAAGAAAATTGTCAAATCTCCACCCCCTAGTGATGTTACACAATAAAGATCATTTTAACCCCTTACTGTACAATGTTACTCAGTGTTATTGGTGTTTTAGCTCCAATCACTCAGTGATGGTCGGTGTAAGATTCCAGAGTGTGAGCGGGGACTCTCTGAGCAGACACTTCATGATTCCTCTGTGCTGTGAGATGCTGTGTGCTGACAATGTGCTTACGATATCTGGGTGCAGGGCTGTATACACTTTCATTTACCTTCTGAACATTCACTAGTATCTGACACATAGAAAGAGCGATCAGAGGGGATGAGATCCATGAGATGCATATAACACACAATGACAAAGTCATCTTTGCTATTCTACAACACGAGAGCTGCGGTGCCTTCCTCCCCTGTCTGTAGCTTGTAGTTCTCCTCATTCTGCTGCTGGCAGGAACTTCGATCTTGTGTATCAGTGAGCGAGCTCTGCCCTGGACTTCAGGGGGCAGGACAAGAGTGCAGGGGCGTGGCTAGAGTGCAGGGGCAGGGCTAGATTGCAGGGAGGAGAGAGATACAAGCTCCATAAATCCTCAGGCCAGATGGCTTCTGACCATAAAGTCAAAAGTTACAGGGCAACTGAAATTGTGTATAGCAGGACTGATAGAGACAAATTGGACTTATAATGGATTTATGTTAATAACAGTGAATTAGAGAATGTGTTATTTTGTTATCCTGAGTACATATAAGAAACTTGTCTCTGTGGGAGGAATACCCCTTTAAGGATATCCGGGGTATTTGTGCTGCAAGAATGACCGACACATTTCTGACTACATTACGTGTAGTGCAGCTCTGGGTGATTGACAGCTCAGCACGCTATGTATACAGAACATCACTTATATGTCATGTCAGTGCAGTGACAAGAGGTGATAAAAATATAACATCACCGGGACATTGGGCTCAGTGTGGGGACTGACTGCTACCAGCACAAACATAACAACATACCAATGTAATAAAATAATTAGCAATCTATTCCGGAGTGGAAAACAATTCCAAAAATACCTGAGATGTTACTAAGTGACGTAACGTGACCTGTCCTGCAAGTCCACAGGACGACACCGCTATTATGTATCTATGGACACACAGCTGATACATCCTGTATTTTACTCCAGAGCTGCACTCACTATTCTGCTGCTGGTGCAGTCACTGTGTACATACATGACATTACTTATCCTGTACTGATCCTGAGTTACATCCTGTATTATACTCCAGAGCTGCACTCACTATTCTGCTGCTGGTGCAGTCACTG